>OX422213.1:512941286-513156286 GCA_949130495.1 Sambucus nigra | reverse complement strand
GGTTCTAATTTATTTATTTATTTTGATTTAACCATCTTTGAGTTAAAGATAATGGCAAACTTTTTTAGTGAAGGACAAACAATTTATTGACCTCCTCTATTTTTTGGAAATGATTATTCGTATTGAAAAAATAGAATGAAATATTTTATTCAATCTTATGATCATGAAATTTGAAGATTAATTATAAATGAGTCACATATTTCTAAAAATGAAAATAATTTAAGTGATTTAGATATTAAAAAAATCAATAAAATGCTAAAGCATTAAATATTTTATATTGTTCATTACATATTGATGTGTATAACAAAATTTCTACTAGTAGCAAAATTTCTACTAGTCAATATGCAAAAGATATTTGGGACAAATTACAAGATATCAAAGAGATGGGTATAGAATAGCATGAAGAAGTAATGAACCTAATTGAGAATGAATCTGTTGATGAGTCTTCAAGCCAAGATAATGATACTACAAACTTTTGTTTAATGACTATGGAAGATTTGGTACATTCTAATCTTGATTCCTCTAGTGACAGTGTTGATGATTATGAGGCATTGCGAAATATTTTTAATAAATTATGTCATAGTTTTCAAGAATGTGACAACCTGCTTATTAAAATAAGAGGTGGCCAGCCCGACACTCCAATAATTACAGGGATCATAGATGGTCAATTCTTAGCATCACTATAATACAATAAATTTACGAGATAACCACCCATTATTTTTGGAAACGGATTGTTAAAATTTAATTTGTAAGTTAGTGAAAAATATTTAAACAATCCAATTGATAAGAAGGTGGATAAAAATAAAGACATGCATACAATCAACAATCTTGTACAACAAAGATAACCGAATAAGCTGTCAGTTAACAAACCCTTACAAACAAGGTACACATAGTATTAAAGTACAAAATCACATAATATAATACAAGTACAAAACTTGGGCAACACGCTCGAATATGTAACCGATCATAACTAGAATACAAAAAGATGGAAGCGTCTATATCAACTATCCCGTAACATCCGCAAAGTGTTACAGCTCCAGGACACTGGGATAGAAAAGTCAATACGGGTGCCCCTGTAGCGGAGCACCTGGGCGAATATAAGATTCAAGAAAAACAAAGAAATAGAAACGGGTCAGGGCCCGGTTTAATATGATTACCAAGTGAATAATGTGCATGACAGTTATGGACAATTTAATTACCATGAATAAGCTTATTTCGTTCACCATAAATAATGATAAGGAATATAACCTTTCTATCTAAAAGCATAACCTAACGCAATAATAATGACAATGATCACAATTCATTTATGCCGGAGAATATAGAAAAAAATTTACTTAATGAGATTCCATTTCCTTTTTACACAATTTCATTTCACCGTTCCTTTTTCTCATTAGGAAACATATTTAAGCAATATACTTCATAAAGTGTCGTATTATCAATAAAATTCCACTTTAATAAGAATAGTTATATTTCACAACATATAACGATTCTAAGACCATCCTTCCGGGTTTCCCCACTGGATGCACCACTAAATAGCTATCATCTTCCAGGGCCTATCGCCAAGACAACCTGGGCATCCTACATCGCCTGACGTCGGGAAGCGGCCATATACCTTCGACAGTGAGTCATAACCACACCCGAAATTACCTCACTTTGAACAATAATCACACAATATATAATAACCGGTCCTATGGCCGAGGACTATAATCACCCTCCATTCACTAGCCAGGGGACTTCGCCTCATGCTCGTAACTTTCCTATGATAGCATTTATAGAGGTGTGTATAAGAAATTTATCATTCTCAAGTTATTCCCATTTTAAAATATACATTAAGTCTTTATTCAGAGCCATCAGTGTTTAATGTCAACATTATAAACTTCAACGTTTAATAAACCCCCAAATTAGTCTCCGAGAAATAATGACGTTACTATAAGCCACCAATTATATTATACCTCAAACCCGTACCTAAATATCCACACTTATATAATCCTGATCTTCCCTAGTCTCAAACTATTTCGCTCGAGAAAGAACTACCCTAATGTATTTTTAATAATCCCCGAGATAAGCCCAAGTATCCCCGTTCAACTCTAGAGTAGTCGTATACCTAACATAAGACTCTAATACACTTTATTTCATCCTAAGAGAAAGTTAATAGGTCCCAAACCTACAAGAAAGAGGTTACAAACTATGATAGAAAAATACCTTAAAACAACAAGAATTCCAAATTGATTCACCCTGGCCGAATCGATTCGATTTTGACAGCGAATCGATTTGAATAGGCCGAATCGATTCGATCAAGAGAACCTAACATTCTACATTCTTCTGAATCGATTAGGATAGGCCGAATCGATTCGCTCATCCCAGTCCTATAGCCTACCCCTTTAGCGAATCAATTCTCTAAGGGCAAATCGATTCACCTGGGCCAGAATTCCCAGTTTCGGCTATGGAGTTTAAAACTCCAACTTTTCCCCAAACTCATTTCTACCCACACCAATCATCATTCATCCAATCAAAACAATCATAAATACATCCTAACTACTATAATCCACACAATACATATCTAGAACAATGTTTAAGGGTTCAAACACTATAATTTCCCTAAAACCCATATTTATTCAATTATTCCCAATACGCAACCATCACTACAATTTATTCACCCTAAATCATATATTAGCAAGTAAGAAACTTGCCTTAAGCTGAAATCTTGGATTCCTCTACGGTAGATGCAAGATCAAACCCAATTTATTAAATTTTCCTTCTTTCTCTTCTTTTTCTCCACAATTTTCTTACTCTCTCTCTCTTTCTCTAGGTTTAGGAAGTATACACATGAGAATTAACAGGGGTTGCAAGACCTAACCGTGTAACTAATATTAGTTTCCCTCTTTAAATGTTAATACACCAATAAAACGACTCGTAACTACATAATTAAGTCATAACCTGTCAAAAGTGGCCGGAACCCAAAAATACAATATGACACTTATTTTGACTATCTCGACTATTTCGGGACTGACCGCGCCCTCTAAATTGGCATCCAGAATAATATAAATCATTTCAAGTTCCAACTTCATTTAAACCATAAATATTGTTTAAAGCACAACGACACCATAAATCGTAACATAATGCTATTTACATTCACATAACAGTAAATATGCAAAAATTTAGTAAATGCTATCTTTTAATTCACTTAGAATAATATTTACCTCATTATCCAATATTTGATATAATTACCTCTCATGGTAAATTAATATAAAATAAATTTCTAAAAAGTAAGGGTTATTACAAAGAACTTAAACATAAATATGTAGAACTTAAAAAGTTTCATTCGTTACTGTTTACAAAATGCGATTTGCACTTGAAAGAAATCAATTATTTGAAATTAGAAAACCATTCCTAGAGCAATGAAGTTGAAAGTTTGAAAATAGAAAATACTAGTAGAATGTCTCCTGAAAAACTTGAATCTGAAAATACTAAACTGAAATTTCAAGTTGAGGATTTGATAATTATTATTGAGAAATTTGTAAAAGAAAAATTTGGACATGTTTCAAGGTAGTCAAAGGTGGATGTATAACAACACTAAATTAGCTTGGGTTCCTAATGGAACTATTATGCATGCTAACCCTTATAGACCACCCTCATATTGGGTTTTAAAAGATAAAGTTTTTAGGAGCAAAACCGATATTGGCACTTGAACAAAAATTTATGAGAATAGAATTAGTGTTAGATTTTTTTTTTAATAGTATTTTCTTCTTCATATTTTTTTTTAGGTTGAATATAATCTTTACTTGATAAATATTGTCATAGGTTGCTTTCATATTTAATATCCTGATTTTTATGAACTATTATTTCATATGATTATTTCATTTTATGTGTTTAATATTTGAAAATGTAAATACATTTATTTTGTTGTATCCAAGACAAAGCATACTAAGGATGAAAAATTATTTATATATTTTGATGAATAATCTGTTTCTTTATATGTGATGAATTTTTTTGTATATGATAAGTCAATGCTTGATATTTTAAAATGTTGATAAGTAAGCATATTTTAATACATTTGAGTAATAATATTGCTTTATGGACCTAACACCTTTTTGGACGGAAAAGATAAATTCTTCAAAGGTCTGTAGGTTGATTTTTAAGATGACTTCCAGATTTTCATTGCCTTTAATATTGCTATTGGAAGTAATAATGTTGTTTCATCTATCTTTGTCAAAAGATGAAAATGCCACACTTGAGAATCACATGGTCTTTGATAACATCGTGAGGTACACTCTTATTGAAAATCTCATAATTATGATCTTAATTGAAAATCATTCAATTGTTTGTCATGCTTAGTCTATGTCTTTCTAGTATATTAATTTCATATTATTGATTATTACTTCACATGTTAATTTATACATTTATTTTTTAGATTATATATGATGTAAAACATGCACTAGATTTTGATGATAAAATTATTGAGATGAAAATTCATAATCCTTATGTGCTATATATCTTGCATATATATGTTTTTAATAATATTGAATTAATTCTTGATTCTATGGTATATTGATTTGAAACGAAAAATGTCCTTGTAAATTTGCTTGTTATATGCGTTACTTGTTAATCTTATGATATTCATTTATTGATTTTTGATGATATGAATATATCAATCCAGTAATATGTTTGCTAAAAATTAACATTTGTGTTATTTGGTCTTATTTGAAAAATCTTATGATTATTGAAATATGCTTTCATTGATTTTGACAATATGAATTTATGGATTTTTAATTCAGCTCATTGGCTTGTTATATGATTAGTCCTCTTAAATAAATGTTAATTTTGAAGAGGAATGTATGAAAAATATTCTCTAGATACAAAGAAATTAACACTTGAGATATTTTTGCTTAATCGAAAATCACATGATTATTGAATTTAAAGTTGATTTGAGAATGTATCGAGACGTGGGGAAAATAATTTTATGGTAGAAAACATCGACAATATCTTTGTCTCATGAAAAAGATGCCATTTATTTATCATATGCATATATGCCTTCATTGGTATCCCTTAGGGTAAGATAAATGTTTATTGAAAAATATTGATTTGAAAAATGCTTGATTATAAACTTTGATGCATTAATATGGATATTCCAATATGATTGATTATTCTGTGAATCTTATGCTCATATCTCAAAAATGGCAAAACTAAAAAAAAAATCAAAAATTTGTATCTCTATATTTATGCTGCTATACTTTAACTCATGTATGCGCTTAATTCAAATTATTTGAAAACATCGAGTTACGAAATGTTTCATGTTGTGCGCTTAAAAGTTTATTATATCATGATGATTTATAGAACAATATTATTGAGAGAGTTAATTGTGCTAATTAATACATCTCTTATATCTCTTGTATTTACATTAAACTCATGTTGTGTTCTTAATTAAAATTATTTGCCAACCTTGAGTTATGATTTCTACTTATGCGTAAAAAGTTGTTATGAGGTACCATTGCATGTCACGCACGGTTAGTGTGCAACCTGGTACAATTGATATCATTTATCATTTATGCGTTTGAAAAGTTGATCATTTATCATTTTGGTGACTTATGCGATATTTGATAATATTAATGCCTATCCAAAAGCTCAAATGCATTATTTGAGAAAATTTATGATGAAAATTTTGCCTATTGAAAGTTTCATGATATTGGCTCATGCCCCTTTCGATTTATGGTTGAATCCCATGCATGAATTATTATGATAGGGGGAGCTTCGCATTTTACCCTTGACACTCGTTTTATAAGAAAAATATTTTTGGTAATGTCAAAAGGGGGAGAAATATTTTTGACACACTTATTATGCTTAATTTATACATTTTTCATGGAAACAGCCTCTCTGCGTATGCAGGGGTAAGACTGCGTGCATCCAACCCCCCCAGTACCCCGCAGTGGCGGGAGCCTCGTGCACTGGGTTTGCCCTTTATTGTTTGTCAACGTCAAAAAGGGGGAGGTTGTCAAACAAAAATGTGATTAACCCTTTAATTTCTATTTAATTGTCTTAATTATAATTAATGTACATTTTAGTTTAATATAATATATTGATTTTGATGATTCCAAATGTATATTTATCAATTGATTACATAAATATTTCTTATTTGATAATATTAATAATATAATAGTTCCTTTAACTATTTCTATAAATAGTATATTTGTGTAAACTATTTTCTACATGTAAATAACCTTACATTTATATAACTATTACTATTATTCTATATTTTATAAATATTTTTGTTATACGTTTACTGTTAATATATCTACTATATTTTTTATCAAGTATATTTGTTATATATAAAGATATTCTTATATACTTCATTTACGTAATATATTGTTAACGTTATTTTATTTTTTTTTTGCTAAATTTATATATTTGTGTTAAGCTAGTTTGGAATAGATTTTTTTATTTGTCTACTATTAGGCAGTTGGCATCTAGCATCTATGGATCTTATTAACTTTGGATGGAGACTTTGTTTTGTCCCATCTTTGGCAGTGATAATAACTGCTCCTACTGAGTAGCTTGTTTCATATGCATGTATATAAACATATATATAGAGATATATAATCAATATAGATTTCTTCCATGAGTTTCTAATTGGCAGTAAGATACCATGTTTAGTAGGAATCTCTCTTATACACATTTCTTTATATATATATATATATATAAGTCCGCATATTTCCTTATATATAATATATATTATTGTCCGACCATTTTTTATTATAGTTTGAATTCAGTGCTATAAATTATTTCCTTGTAACACCCCTTCTAATTAAATATCAGGTGGCTACTCCTTTATTAAAGTAATACAGAATATCAAGTTGGTTCAGTCTTAGCATCACTGCCAAAAAATATAAAATTAATTACTAGCCACCGAATATTTAAAAAGAGAGACGCCAAATTTTATTAATTAAGTTAACCAATAAACAAGAATTTATTTATAAACCATCAATCGTATAAACAAACTCATATAAATGCTCAACGAGAAGAAATCAAATAAGTCTAGAGTAAACACTCGAATAATAAAGATACCAGAGTAAATAATGTCCAAATACAAGAGTCTGAATAAATAATAAACCAAAAACTGAAATAATGAAAGTTTGCAACTACAACCTCTAAATGAGAATGGGTGACATGCCCTAACTAACACAAATGACTCTGAAGGAATCAAGGATAAAATGATAGCATCTTCTACCAAGATCCTGTAACTTCCACAGCAGCTACAGCACGTCATCAGAATGAAACTCCGATTCTTGGAGTCCCTGTGGCTGGCCACCTAAAAGGTTTTTTTACAAAACAAAAATAAATTTGGAGGAAAACGTGTCAGAGCCCGATGTGAAAACAGTTTAAAAGTTTAACAAGTGTTTAAATTACAATTAAACAACACATATTATAAACACGTTAGTTGCGTACTCTCACATGAGTTTCTTACCTCTCAACTACTGTGCACGCCTAACGTATGCCTTTAACCCATCCTAGTTATGCCACTATCTAACTAGTTTATACCACTAATGTCTTGGCATTGTAACATATAGTATCTATACGTAACCCCCAAATAATCCATATTTATAACCCATGTTCACATTCATTAAATTACATATCTCGAGTGTTAATTAAATTCTCAATCTTAACCCATTCAAATATCATAGCTATTCACATCTACTAAGCAACAATGAACCAGTCACAAGTATAGGTATATAATCCAGTATCATATCTCATATACAAATTAGGCACCCCATAAGGATAGAATCTATGATGCCCTCATACTCTGCTATCGAATCCCGGTACATCACATACGTGAGGATCATAAGTTCCGAATCGCTCAGGAACCGTTTCAATAAAAATCACACATAATGGAGGCAATCATAGTTCACATATCCATGGGTCGCGCACATACCTACGCTCTCAAGGTCAGCAGACTTGTCAACTCACAAATAACTCATTCACGGTACTATGTCCTTAAGGTACTAGTCTAAATCCCCCCGAAGGCACACAAGGATAAGAGGGTCCTTTTCCAAAATAAAACTAACCTCCTGTGATAGCAAGTATGGTAGGTATGTCATACACATAATAAATCCATACACTAGGCATTCACACAACCTAAGTAATCATATAACAATATAGATTTTCACACATTTCATCTATTTGATCTCATACGTAGCAAGTGTACCCCGAGCATTACACATAATATATTTTCCGTTTGATAACTCTCTCGTCGTATCAATTTGAGTACTTAAACCTATCTCAAAAGGTTACTAGGTCTCTTATTGGTTTCTAATGTCATCTCAGTACTTGAAACCCCTCTGTTGCTGCCCGTAATCTTATATCATCATTAATTCCCGTTATAGTTTCAATTCAAATGATTTCTAATCGTACCCCACTCGGTAGACCCTCATAAGAAATGTCATCCAATTCCCTAAGTTATAACATTCTTCGATAATACTAAGACCTTACTAACTTTATCTAAGTCCCACACAATATTATATTAATCACCCTAATAACCAACATCGGCTTTGGAATAATCATTAAACCTTAAAGATAAGCATATGTCAAAAATCAGAAGGGGTCGATCGATCGAAGAAAAGGGGTTGATTGATCGATGATTCGATTGATCGACATTCTTGAGTCGATCGATCGATCAAGCAGGTATCATCCCAGAATTTCTTAACAGTTACGGGTTCTCCTCTTTTTACACCTCAAATTATTTATCCCAACGTCCAAAACTCACAACTAAGTATACTATTTATCCTACTAACAAGTTTACATTATTCCCCACGTTTTAGATTCATCAAATCAACATATAACATCAATTTCTTGGATTAAATTACCCAATTTTCATAAAAAAGTCTAGTTTTCCTATTTCTTCAAGAACATCACATAATCCAATCAATTTCATAAATTCTCTACCCATAAATCATAAATCCGTGGTTGTTATCATCTCCAACATTTACTACATGCAAGACCGATCCAGATTATGATTTAAACCTATAAAATCCATTCAATTTTCATTTATTATCATAATTCATCAATTCTAGAATAACATGTAAAGTATATACTTTGAATCTTTGAAAGATAAATCACTTTCCTTAAGTTTGATGTTATGATTCGTTGATGGTGTTCAAGGGTTGGTCCTCTCCTTCTTTTCGATCACAATTCCGTCGAAATTGGTGGTGGTGGGTGGTGGTTTTGGTTTGGAGACTTTTTGTAACTTCTCCTCTAACTCACGTCGTCCACCCCTTTGTTTTTGGCTGATCATGGCCCTAATGGCCTTTCCAATAATAAATAAATAAACACTAAAATTCGTGGGTCTTAATTCCTTAATTTTTAAAATGACCAAAATACCCTTCCGGGTTGTCGGTTTGGCCTAAAAATGCCTCGGGTCCCAAACTAAACCCCCGGCTAGTGTTTTCTGACTATCTCGACCCTTCCGAACACATTGGCGCTCTCAAAAAGCTCATACGGATGACATAAAAATAAAATACTTTTAAATCCATTAAATTGGGTCCTGACATGACTGGCACGCGCGTCCCAACTTAATTACCGAAACTGTCATATTTTCAACTCACGACAATTTTAATAAATTCAATGATCACATATTACCAAAATCACTCAGTAATATTCAACAACATAAAAATAACCAAATACTAACTCTCATCTCGCTAGCATTTAAATCCAAGTTAATTTTCCAATTAATTATCCCAAATTAATTTTAATAAATCCCATAATTAAAAGCAATTCCATTTAATTAACCTCATAATTAAAAGCCATAAAAATACGGGGTATTACATTCCTTTAATCTAGTGATAACATTTTGTGTGTGAAATTTAAATATATTATACATTAGTTTTGCATTATTCCATTTGTTGGGAAACTGAAGACCCAATACAGTTCTTATCTTTTATTGTAGGCTATTTCTTTTGCATAAAAAGCTTTCATTTTTACCTATCATAACCTTGCTAGCTTAACCCAGATGTCATCTCCTTTATTTATTGAACCGATTTCCTGCTTATATGTATTGTTTTTTATCACGTTTCTTTATGATTTCCTTGGGAGAAAGACAAAGAAATCTTCGATAGGCTAACAGATGTCCAGTTATATATTATTTGAGTGTTCTAATGTATTATTACGCTATTATATATACCCATAGTAGACCTTTTATCAGTTTTTTTAAAAAGGAACTTTTAAATCAATATTCTTATAACCTTCTATCATAGTTTGCATGAAATATTTTATTATTATTATTATTATTATTATTATTATTATTATTATTATGTATATATATATATATATATTCATGCATATATATATATATATATATATATATATATATATATATATATATATATATATATATATATATATATATATATATATATATATAATCTTATAACCTTCTGTCATATTGCTTCGAAACACACGTTTTTAAATCAGATAATATATATTTTTATAACATATTACCATATGCACATATTTATAGGATAGTTAACTTCTTCTTTTGACTTACATACCTATCCGCCATATATGGTCAGGCCGTATAGTATTATTTCTATCTTGAACATTTCTTCCATTATCATTTATTTTGTCAAAAGTTGATGTCTGATAAAATTATATATATATATATATATATATATATATATATATATATATATATATATATATATATATATATATATATATATATATATATATATATATATATAAGGTCAGATTATATAGCTATTCATACATTCGTAAGAATTAATGTCATCTAGCCTTTTTGGTGTTGATAAATACATATATATAGTTGTGGTCATAATCTATCGCCATCTACTTTTAGAAGATCCATTGAAAGAACTCCTTACGCCCCACACGATTTTGCTTCATCAAAACATTATCTTCTTTGACCATATGTGCAAAATGTCTATAACTCGCCTATATTTTGTCTAGCCTTGATAGTGATGTTAAACGATATAAATTATTTATTTCTTTGATTTTGCATTTGAGAAAAGTTAATTTTGTGAACATTATAATTTTTATGTTTTGTGTGAAATGTTTGATTATTTAAGAACATTTTTTTTCTGATCGAAAATAGTTGTATCATTTTCTTTACTGTTTCATGGGCCCCTTTGTTTATATAATTTTTTGTATATTTATTCAATTTCAATCCATCTGAACTGACCTAGGTAAAATGATTTTATGTCTTATTCTACAAATCCCCTACATCAACAGATATTGTTTTGTGTTATATTCATTGAATAGATTTTACAACTAAATATTATTTTATTTACAACTCATATCATTTATTTTACAAGTCTTGATGACCACCAAATAGATATGTCAAACCTGGACAAGTTATTTTGCTCGAAGTCCAAAAGTGGACTGTGACTCTCTTGGACCCACATTGATTTACAGGTTGATTGACCTATATTGATTTGTTGCAGAGTTGGTATCCATTAAATTTTATCCGAACGATTTTTTTTGTCTACTTACACCACATGATTTGGAGACTCATTGTACACTTCATTTTCTTTGTGTCTTCTAACCTCTTCCTTGCAGAGCTCAGTCAATGATATTTTAGATAACAAAAAATTATGGAGGATGATTTTATCACATATGATTTATTTCAAAGATATTTCATTTAATGCTCTCAACCCACTCTCTACAAGTTGAGCAAGACACTAGCCAACGTTCACATTCTCATAATTATTTATCTTCGCCAAACTCAAGTGTGAATCTCGGATATACAAGAACTTAACACAGAAAAGATACAAAAAAAATAAAAGAAGATATCAACTAGATTTTTACACTCATCTTACACAGTGTATACCTCGTACTTTTATGGATATTTAAATTACATAAGTGGGCGTAATTTGGTAATTTGAGGAATTTCTGTGAATAGTAAATTCTGGATTGATAAGTGTTAGATGCTTACCGACGCATGTTATTGTAACAACCCTCGCCTTTGAGAACCTATTTTATATTTACTTACTGTGTGATGTAGTTATATAAAATGTTGGAATGTGGAGTAAGTATTAATTTAATGAGACAAAAGTTAATATTTACAAAAATGTTGCATATTTACCTTATGTGTAGGTAAATATCACCGTATTGTGTTTTATTGTATCATAAGATTTAAATGACATTTATGGTTTAAAATGAAATTGGAACTTGAAATGAGTTATAAAATTTCCAAATGATAATTTGGAGGGCATAGTTAGTCCCGAAATGTGCGAGATAGTCGAAATGAGTGCCATATTGTATTTTGATGTTTCGGGCACTTTTGACTGGTTATAGCTTGAATGCGTATTGGGAGTCGTTTCATTGAGGTATTAATCACTTAAGTTGGGAATTTAGACTTAAGTCACGATTTAGTCTTGCTAAGCCTTTTATTTTTCTTAAGTACATTTGTTAACCTAGAGAGAAAGAGAGAGAGGAAGAGAACATTGGAGAGAAAGAAGAAAAGAAGGAGATTCAAGCTTGGAGATTATTGCTACTACAAGAAAATATGAGATTACTACACCAAGGCAAGTTTTCTACTTGCTAATATGTGATTTAAGATGAATAATTAGTATTGATAGTTGTGGATTAGTTATGGTTTAACAAAGTTAGGGTTTTTATGGATTTATGGGTTTTGAATCCTTGGAGGTTGATTTGGATGTTTATTGGTGTAAATTATAGTTGTTAGCTGCATTTATGATTAGTTGGTTGCAATAAATGAGCATGGTTTGGGTAGAATTGAGTTGGAGGAATTTAGGAGTCCAAGACTCCATAGCTAAACTTGGAAAATTCGCAGGGCCGAATCAATTCGGCCAAGTCCGAATCGATTCGCCCAAGGGGTAATTTACAGGACTGAATGGACCGAATCGATTTGGCTTGTTCGAATCGATTCGACAATTATGCAGAAACCCAAATTTCCTGACCGAATCGATTCGGATGGTCCGAATTGATTCGGCCAGGCCGAATCGATTCAGAAATCCTGCACTTTAGGGTGATTTTTCTTAGTTTAATTCCATCCCTTTTCTTTAGGTTTAGGACCTAGGAACCTTCTTGTATGAAGTAAACTTAGATTCCTAGAGTTTTAGTTGAGTTGAGTCATTACCCTACTTTAGAAATGGGTTAAACGAGGCGTGACAACCCTCAATCCGAAATAAAGGGTGGCCAACCCGATACCTCAATATAACAAAAATCATGAATGGAAATCATCCTTAGCATCATAACATATAAAACAAATATACGGGAAAACCACCCATTAATTCAAAAAATGGGTTACCAAATTTTAGTTTAATTAAAAGTTAAGGAAATAAATTAAACAACCCAAATCTGATGAGAAAGTGGAGTTCCAAAGAACTTATATTAATACTAAAGCAACATACAATGAAAGGACCGAATAAGCTGTCGGTCAACAGCTACATTCAACGTATAACAACAGTTCGATAATTTACATAATACACTCATTAAGTAATTACAAAGCTTTGGGCCACACGCCCGATGAAAGACTCGATCATATCCAGAATACAAAAATGAGGGCGTCTAACAAAACATCCTGTAATAATTCACAAAATCTTACAGCTCCTCGAAAGCATAAGGAATGAGAATATCACAACGGGCGCCCTTGCGGAGGAGCACCTGAGCGGATACAATAACATGCACAACATAGAAAGTGAACGGGTCAGGGCCCGATTTATATATGATTACCAGATGAACAAGAAGCATGATAGATATGGACAGCTAATCATGAATGATGTAGATGAAAAACTAATAAACTAGTCACCAAGTATAATAAAGCAATTTAAATATTTCTAACTGTTGTTAATTTATGCAAGAGAACAAAATTTAAATCTCCTTATTCATCATGTCTTTTCTTCTTTCCATTCCTTAACAGGAATATAATTACCATCATATTTTCTTACGACAATTTACATACCTGAAGTCCTACTTGAGTTAGAAAGGTTATATTCTTATACAGATAACGATTCTAAGACCGCCCCTCCGAGTTTCCCCACACGGCGCGTCCCTAAATGACTATCATCTTCCAGGGACTATCTATACAAGACAACCTGGGCACCTATCGCACGTCGGGAAGTGGCCATATACCTGCGAGTGAGTCATAACCACACCCAGAATTATCTCACTAGCACAGAAAAACATATATAAAAATCCCGCATATGGCCGACGACTATAGTCTCCCTGCATTCACTAGTCAGGGGACATCACCTCATGCGTGAGCTTCCCTTATGATAGCATTTAGAGAGGTGTGTTTAAGTAAATTAACATTTACCCATTTCATCTCATTATTATTTTCATTAATCACATATATGTTTCATTCTATTTGAACCCATAATCCTTTAAGATTCTCATTAATATTCATCATAACCTAAGCCCCGTATTATTCTCGTTATGGTCATCAACATCTTACAAATCTCAAGGTTTTATACACCTCAAAAGGACTTCCAAAATCTCCACATATGGGCTTAGAACTCTTTATCTTAATTCCTAATATCCTGCGAAAAGAAAAGTAATGCTTAAACATCACTTTTGGTACCTATGGAATTTAACCCAAGCGAAACCCGTTCAACTCTAGGGTATCGACCAAACACGATTAAAAATTCTAGAACTCTAAGTTTACTTCATACAAGAAGGTTCCTAGTGCCTTATTAAAAGAAGGAATATAAGAAAACAAAATAAAATTTAAAGGAGGAAAAGAGGGGACTGGTCGACAGGTCCTGAGACCGCGGTCGACCGCGTCTCAAAATTTAACCTACGAAGGAAAGAAGAAATTCCAGGAAAAAGGGGGTCGATCGACCGGTCACGGACCGCGGTCGACCGCGCTCTAAAATTTAGACTTTGGTAGGAAAGCAGTGTGCCCTCCCCCGAAGGCCCGGTCGACCGGTCCTGGAACTACGGTCGACCGATCATAGCAGACCTATGACTCCTATCTTCTTCCAAACCACAAAACCCCTTATCATTTATTACACCAAATTGATCATAAATTCTTCCAACAACATTAATCTACACCAATAAATATTCAATTCTCCTCCCAAGATTTCAAAGCCCATAAACCCAATAATAAAAGCCCTGACATTCTTAAACTATACATAACCACAACTATCAACACTAATCATTCATCTTAAATCACACAATAGCAAGTAGAAAACTTGCCTCAAGGTTGCAAATTCAGATTTGATGAAGATGTAGGCAAGATCAACTTCAAACCTTCAATCTCTCCTTTTTTTCTCCTTAGGTTTTCTTCTTCTCTCTCTCTTTCTAGGTCACTAATTACACTTAAGAGGAATAAGTGGATTTCAAGACATAAAATGTGCCTTAGTCTTTAATTACCAACTTAATTAATAAATACCGCGATAAAATAATATGCAACTACATATTTAAACCAAAACCAGTCAAAAGTGCCCAAAACCTCAAAACACAAGATGGCACATAATTTGACTATCTCGCACCTTCCGGAACTAACTACGCTCTCCAAATTATCATTTGGATATTTTATAACTCATTTTATATTCCGGTTTCATTTTAAACCAAAATGTCATTTTAATTCTTATGACATAATAAAACACTACATGGTGATATTCACCCACACATAAGGTAAATATACAACGTCATAGTAAATATTAACTTTTCTTCACTAAATTAATACTTACTCCCCATTCCAACATTTTATATATAATTACTATACCTAGCAAGTAAATATAAAATAGGTTCTCAAAAGTGAGGGTTATTACATACTCCCCCCCTTATGAGGGAATTTTGTCCCCAAAATTCAAGCGTACCTTGTATAAAGAGTTACGGATACTTTTCCCGCATATCATCCTCTCGTTCCCACATTGATTGCTTGGCATTGTGATGACTCCATTGGACTCGCACCAAGGGCAACACTCGAGACCTCAACCTACGCTCCCCATGATCTAAAATAGCAACGGGTTATTACTCATATGAAACATCGGGTTGCCAGTCAATATCCTCAAAAGGAACATGCCAAAGCGCACCTTCGCACCTCTTGTACTTCTTCAAAGAGGAGAGATGGAATACATCGTGAATTTGTTGTAAAGGCTCTAGTAGGGAAAGTTGATACGCCACTGGACCCACCTTAGCTATAACGGGAAAAGGTCCCACAAAATGCGGCGCAAGCTTCCCTTTCTTTCCGAAACTCTTGATACCTTTCATGGGCGACACTCGCACCAAGACTTGGTCCCCAATCTCCAATTCCATATGCCTCCTATTTGCATCGGCATAACTCTTCTGACGATCTTGAGCTATCTGAATGCGATTTCGAATGAGTTCGATTTTTGAAGAAGTATCTTGGATCATTTCAGGTACAAGGAATTTATTATCCCCCACTTCCAACCAACAAGCGGGCGATCTACAAAGTCTTCCATACAAAGCTTCATAAGGTGCCATTCCAATAGTAAATTGGTAAGAGTTGTTATAAGCAAACTCAACCAATGGAAGATATTGTTCCCAACCACCTTTGAAGTCAAGCATACACACGCGAAGCATATCCTCCAACATTTGGTTTACCCTTTCAGTCTGGCCATCTGTTTGAGGATGATAAGAAGTGCTTAACTTCAATTCAGTCCCCAATGGCTCTTGGAAACTTCGCCAAAAGTGGTAAATGAAAATTTTGTCTCGATCGAAAACGATATTTATGGGCACCCCATGGAGTCTAACCACCTCCTCGATGAATAATCGGGCATAGCGAGTGGTGTCATAGTCGGTTCGCACAGGTAGAAAGTGTGCCGACTTAGTCAAGCGATCGATAATCACCCAATTAGAATCACACCCACTCGGTGACCTTGGCAAGCCCGTAATAAAATCCATCGATATGCTCTCCCATTTCCATACCGGAATCTCCAACGGTTGCAACAAACCTATCGGTCGCTGATGATCTATCTTGACTAACTGACAAGTAGTGCATTGAGATACGAACTCAGAAATATCCCGCTTCATGCCTGGCCACCAATACTGACGGCGCATGTCTTGATACATTTTGTCCCCACCGGGATGTACCATAAATTTAGATCCGTGAGATTCGGCCATCACCGCCCGTCTCAATTCCCCTTCCTCGGGAATAATAAGCCTTCTATGGAAGCGTAATCCACCCTCAGAACTAATCGAGTAGGACTCTACTCCCTCGGACAGTAATCGACGTATATGGTCTTGGAAACCCTATTACCTACCTTGGGCTTCCACAATCCTTGCCACAATTTTAGGAGTAACAGTCATTACTGACATAAATGCTCTCGCCAAAGCATCCTCTTGACTGAGTTCTTTCCACTTAGCTTTCCAAACATCAGCTAACTCTCCCTCGGGCTTTCTACTCAAGGCATCCGCCACAACGTTCGCCTTTCCCGGATGATAATGGATATCAAATTGATAATCTTTCACGAACTCCAACCATCGGCGCTGACGCATATTCAAATCTTTTTGTGAAAATAAATATTACGGCGATTTATGGTCCATGAAAACATTGAACTTCTCCCCTAGGAGATAATGCCTCCATATCTTCAAGGCAAAGACAACCACTGCAAGTTCTAAGTCATGCACCGGATAGTTTATTTCATGGGGCTTAAGCTTTAGGGAAGCATATGCAATAGCCCGTCGCTCTTGCTGAAGCACACCTCCTAATCCTTGTAGAGACGCATAGGTGAAGACTAGATATTCCAATCCCGATTGTGGAAAAGCGAGGACTGGGGCCGAAGTCAATCTATCTTTAAGCTCATCAAATGCAGTCTGGCAAGAGTTATCCCATACAAATATCACCCCCTTCCGGGTCAAATTTGTCAAAGGGCTAGCGATTTTAGAGAAACCTTTGATAAATCGAGGGTAATAACCCGCCAAACCCAGAAAACTACGAACTTTGATAGGTGTCGTGGGCTGACCCCACTCCCTCACCACGATTACCTTGCTCGGATCCACCGATATACCCTGCGACGTCACAATATGGCCCATAAATTGTACCTCCTGTAACCAAAAGCCACACTTCTCGAACTTAGCATACAATTGGTGATCCTTCAATCTTTGTAGGACCAACCTCAAATGAATAACATGATCAGATTCTGTTCGAGAATAGACTAGGATGTCATCGATGAATACAATAATAAATTGGTCCAGGAAGTCCCAAAATACCCTATTCATGAGATCCATAAATACAGTGGGGCATTGGTTAGCCTAAAGGGCATAACCAAAAATTCATAGGATCCATATCTTGTCAGAAAAGTGGTCTTGGAGACATCCTGCTCCCGTATCCTCAACTGATGATACCCCATCCTCAGGTCGATTTTAGAGAAGTACGAAGCTCCCCTAAGTTGATCAAATAAGTCATCGATACGAGGCAAAGGGTATTTATTCCGGATGGTGACCTTATTCAATTCTCTATAGTCAACACATAACCGGAGAGAACCATCTCTTTTCTTTACAAACAACACCGGAGCACCCCACGGTGACGTACTACGCCTAATAAATTCCTGCTCCAATAACTACTGAATTTGATCTCTCAACTCCCTCATTTTAATAGGAGCCATACGATAAGGAGCTATCACGATCGATCAAGTTCTCGGTGCTAAATCAATCACAAACTCAATCTCTCGGCTAGGAGGCAAACCCGATATATCCCGGAAGACATCCTCAAAATCTCTCACAGCTGAAATAGAATCCAAGGGAACAACTACATCCCTAGGAATCTCCTCTGCAATACAATACAGATAAGTACTAGTACTTCCCTCTAAATGAGGCAAAACTACCAAGAACATTTCTTGTCCCGGAACGGCGAAGACTATACTCATCCCGTAACAATTAACTATAGCATGATATTTCATAAGCCAATCCATGCCTAAAATCACATCATACCCGACAATGTCCAGGACGAGTAAATCGGCCTCAAAGCATAAATTACCAAGAGTAATTCCCATATTTTTACAAACAAGGAAAATGAGTGAGCCATCACCCATAGAGGACTCGACGCTAGTAAAAGTACTCTCAACAGATTTAATCAACTCTGTGGTCTGAGCAAAACTCCTAGAAATGAATGAATGTGTTGCACCCGTATCAAATAAAATGTGACCCATATGTCCTTGAATAAGGAACTTACCCTCAATGGCTGGTGGTGCCGGCGGAGCCGGAGGAAGCATAACGTCCTGAATACGATAAACCCTCCCATACTGCAACTGACCCTGCTGTGGAGGAACAACCGAGTTAGGTACCTGTGGAGGAAACTGAACATATGGCTGCTGCAGATCTCTAGGAAACTGTCCCCCAATCAGCTGAGGACACTCCTTCTTATAATGACCCGCTTCACCGCATTGGAAACATCGACCCAACATATTCTTCGCATTTCGACCACGGCTATTTCTAAATTGATTTACACCTTGGCCCTGATGGCCTCTACCTCCTTAACCACCCCGGCCTGCTTGCTGTTGTTGGGCACCCTGACCGTGCCTATTATTATGGTTCCCGAATTTAACCCACTAGAACGTTTCCTCTTTAACAAGTCCCCTTGTTGGGGATCCCTTTCTTTCTCCCTAATACCCGAAGTTTGGGACGAGGGAAAGACTCCTCCTCCGCTCACATTGCCTCCAGGCCTTCCCACTTACCCCACTATGGAGGCTTTCTTGCCACTTTGCAAAAACAATCTATGCTCTTGGCAATGTAGTAGCGCCGCATTCATTACCTCACCAAAAGTTTACAATGTCGGATTACCCAGCAAGTGTTTCCGGATCCTCCAGTTTAACCCTCTCATAAACCTCGAAACCTTCCTTTCATCGGGAGTCACCTCCTCCGGTATAAAACTACCAACTGGGAGAACTCCTCTTCATATTCAGCCACGTATCTCTCACTTTGCACAACGTCTTACAGCCTCCTTCTCATCTCCCCTTGAATCACGGGAGGAAAGTACTTTTGATCAAACAAAACCTAGAATTCAGAAATCGGCATAGTGTCTCTCTGTTCTGGTGTAGTCATAGACTCCCACCAATGTAATGCGACCCCAACAAGTTTAAAAGTAGCAAGGACTTGCTTCTTCTCCTCACTACATTCCACCATACGTAGATGGCGTTGCATGTCTTTCTTCCACTGATTTTCCCTTATGACATCCGAGCCTCCATCAAATTCTGGGGGCTGGCCTTTTAAAAAGGATTCCCTAGCTCTCTCCCACGGAGAAGGTCCCGTAAAAGCTTGGGCATCTTGCGCTCGCTGTTCAGCTTGTGTCATTTGTTGAGCCAGTGCTGTCATAGCCGCATTAACCGCTTGAGCCACTATATTCGTCACATCAGCAGCATTAATTGTTCCTTGTGGTGGTGGTGGAGGACCAACCTCCTCTTCTATGACCCTATTACGTCTCGCTGGGCGACCTTTCTTAGGTGGCATCTGAGATGGAGAAACAATAGAGTTAGAATACTATTTAAAACAGTCTATCTTGTAGAAGATCATAGACATAAGCAACAAAGCAGTCCTAACATTAGGCTCTATATCAAAGAACGCTACGGTAGAACGTGAGTCCATAAAGATCCTAAAAGACTCTAGAACCTGATGCTCTGATACCATCTGTGATAACCCGCAATTCGAAATAAGGGGCGGCCAGCCCGATACCTCAATATAACGGAAATCACGAATGGAAATCATCCTTAGCATCATAACATATAAAATAAGTATACGGGAAAACCACACATTAATTCAGAAAACGGGTTGCCAAATTTTAGTTTAATTAAAAGTTAAGAAAATAAATTAAACAATCCAAATCTGATGAGAAAGTGGAGTTCTAAAGAACTTATATTAGTACTAAAGCAACATACAATGAAAGGACCGAATAAGCTATCGGTCAACAACTACATTCAACGTATAACAAAAGTTCGATAATTTACATAATACAGTCATTAAGCAATTACAAAGCTTTAGGCCACACGCCCGATGAAAGACTCGATCATATCTAGAATACAAAAATGAGGGCGTCTAACAAAACATCCTGTAATAATCCGCAAAGTCTTACAGCTCCTCGAAAGCATAAGGAATGCGAATATCACAACGGGCGCCCTTGCGGAGGAGCACCTGAGCGGATACAATAACATGCACAACATAGAAAGTGAACGGGTCAGGGCCCGATTTATATATGATTACCAGATGAACAAAAAGCATGATAGATATGGACAGTTAATCATGAATGATGTAGCTGAAAAACTAACAACCTAGTCACCAAGTATAATAAAGAAATTTAAATATTTCTAACAGTTGTTAATTTATGCAAGAGAACATAATTTAAACCTCATTATTCATCATGTCTTTCCTTCTTTCCATTCCTTACCATGAATATAATTACCATCATATTTTCTTATGACAATTTACATACCTCAAGTCCCACTTGAGTTAGAAAGGTTATATTTTTATACATATAAAGATTCAAAGACCGCCCCTCCGAGTTTTCCCAATGGGCATGCCCCTAAATGACTATCATCTTCCAGGGCCTATCTATACAAGACAACCTGGGCACCTATCGCACGTCGAGAAGTGGCCATATACCTGCGAGTGAGTCATAACCACATCCAGAATTACCTCACTAGCGCGGAAAAACATATATAAAAATCCCGCATATGGCCGAGGACTATAGTCTCTTTGCATTCACTAGTCAGGGGACATCACCTCATGCGCGAGCTTCCCTTATGATAGCATTTAGAGAGGTGTGTTTAAGTAAATTAACATTTACCCATTTCATCTCATTATTATTTTCATTAATCACATGTATGTTTCATTCTATTTGAAACCATAATCCTTTAAGATTCTCATTAATATTCATCATATCCTAAGCCCCGTATTATTCTCGTTATGGTCATCAACATCTTACAAATCCCAAGGTTTTATATACCTCAAAAGTACTTCCAAAATCTCCACATATGGGCTTAGAACTTTTTATCTTAATTCCTAATATCCTGTGAAAAGAAAAGTAATGCCTAAACATCACTTTTGGTACCTATGGAATTTAACCCCAAACAAAACCCGTTCAACTCTAGGGTATCGACCAAACTCGATTAAAAATTCTAGAACTCTAAGTTTACTTCATACAAGAAGGTACCTAGTCCCTAATTAAAAGAAGGAATCTAAGAAAACAAAATAAAATTTAAAGGAGGAAACAGAGGACCGGTCAACTGGTCCTGAGACCGCGGTCGACCGCTTCTCAAAATTTAACCTACGAAGGAAAGAAGAAAGTCCAGGAAAAAGGGGGTCGGTCGACCGGTCACGGACCGCGGTCGACCGTGCTCTAAAATTTAGACTTTGGTAGGAAAGCAGTGTGCCCTCCCCCAAAGGCCCGGTCGACCGGTCCTGGAACTGCGGTCGACCGGTCATAGCAGACCTATGACTCCTATCTTCTTCCAAACCACAAAACCCCTTATCATTTATTACACCAAATTGATCACAAATGCTTCCAACAACATTAATCTACACCAATAAATATTCAATTCTCCTCCCAAGATTTCAAAGCCCATAAACCCAATAATAAAAGCCGTAACATTCTTAAACTATACATAACCACAACTATCAACACTAATCATTCATCTTAAATCACATAATAACAAGTAGAAAAATTGCCTCAAGGTTGCAAATTCATATTTGATGAAGATGTAGGCAATATCAACTTCAAACCTTCAATCTCTCCTTCTTTCTCCTTAGGTTTTCTTCTTCTCTCTCTCTTTCTAGGTCACTAATTACACTTAAGAGGAATAAGTGAATTTCAAGACATAAAACGTGCCTTAGTCTTTAATTAACAACTTAATTAATAAATACCGCGATAAAATAATACGCAACTACATATTTAAACCAAAACCAGTCAAAAGTGCCCAAAACCTCAAAATACAAGATGGCACATAATTTGACTATCTCGCACCTTCCGTAACTAACTACGCTCTCGAAATTATCATTTGTAAATTTTATCACTCATTTTATGTTCCGGTTTCATTTTAAACCAAAATGTTATTTTAATTCTTATGACATAATAAAACACTACATGGTGATATTCACCCACACATAAGGTAATTATACAACATCATAGTAAATATTAACTTTTCTGCACTAAATTAATACTTACTCCCCATTCAAACATTTTATATATAATTACTATACCTAACAAGTAAATATACAATAGGTTCTCAAAAGCGAGGGTTATTACATGGGGATTATTTCAGAGGTGTACAAATTGAGGTTTGGTCATTTCTTTCCTTTAGCACATTATTAGGAGTTTAGGAGTTGTAAGCCATATTTGGAGACTTTAGGGGCTCAATTGAGGTATATAAAACCTTGGGACTTGTAGAAATATCGCGACCCTTTTGGAGAATAATTCGGGACTTAGTACGATGAATACAAATGAGAATATTCACTGATTACGGTTTTGGATAAAATGAAACACACATATGTAAGAATGGAAATGAAAATGTAATTAATTGCTAAATGATAATTGACTTAAACACACCTTTCTAAATGCTATCATAAGGGAAGTTCGCGCATGAGGTGATGTCCCCTGACTAATGAACGGAGGGAGACTATAGTCCTCGGCCATATGCGGGATTGTTATATGTTTTATTCTGCGCTAGAGAGGTAATTCCGAGTGTGGTTATGACTCACTCGCAGGCATATGGCCACTTCCCGATGTGCATTAGGTGCCCAGGTTGTCTTGTTTGATAGGCCCTGGAAGATGATAGTCATTTAGGGGCGCGCCCAGTGGGGAAACTCGGAGAGGCGGTCTTAGAATCGTTATATGTATAAGAATATAACCATTCTGAATCAAGTGGGACTTGAAATATGTGAAATGCCATAAGTGCACATGATTGTAATTATATTCCTGATAAGGAATGGAAAGATGAAATGAATTAGTAAAATGATGGAGACTTTAATTAATGTTGTCTAATTATATCCTCTTGCACAATTAAATAAAAGTATAATCCATTAAATTGTCTTATTATACTTTGAGATTATGTTATTGGACTCTCATATTTATTATTCATGATTAACTGTTCATAATTGTCATGCTTCTTATTCATCTGGTAATCATATAAAGTCGGGCCCTAACCCATTCATTTTCCTTGTTGTGCATGAATTTGTATCCGCTCGGGTGCTTCGCCGCAAGGGGGCACGTTTTGATATTCCTACTCCAATGCTTTTGAGGAGCTGTAAGATTTTGTGAATATTACAGGATGTATTGTTAGACTCCCTCATTTTTGTATTCTAGATATGATCAGGTCTTTCACTCGGGCGTGTGGCCCAAACTTTTGTAACTATTTAATGAATGTATTATGTAATTTATTAAACTGTTGAAATACGCTGTATGCACCTGTTGACCGACAGCATATTCGGTCCTTTATTGTATATTTGTTATGGATATAATATAAGCTCTTTTAAAATTCCACTTTCTTTTAGACTGGGTTGTTTAAATTATTTTATTAACTTATCATAAAACAAAAATTTTGGCAACCCGTTTTCTGAATTATTGGGTGGTTTTCCTGTATACTTATTATATTGTTGTGATGCTAAGAATGATTCCATCCATGATTTTGTTATGTTGGAGTATCCGGCTGGCCACCGCTTATTTTGCATCACGGGTTGTCACAGATGGTATCAGAGCATCAGGTTCTAGTGTCTTTAGGATCTATGCGGACTTGTCACGTTCTACCGTAGCGTTCTTTGATATAGAGCCTAATGTTAGGACTGCTTTGTTACCTATGTTTGCGATCTTCTGTAAGATAGATTGTTTCGAATAGTATTCTAACTATATTGTTTCTTCATCTCAGATGCCGCCTAAGATAGGTCGCCCAGCGAGACGCAATAGAGATGTATAAGAGGATGTTGGTCCTCCGCCACCGCCACAGGGAAATATAAATGCTGCTGATGTAGAAAACATTGTGGCTCAAGCGATCAATGCTGCTATGACTGCCATGGTGCAGCAAATTCCACAAGCTCAACAATGAGCGAAGGATGCACAAGCTGCTACGGGACCTTCTCCGTGGGAGAGAGTTAGAGAGTCCTTTTTAAAGGGCCATCCCCCGGAATTTAGTGGAGGTTTTGATTTTAATAGAGCTAATCAATGGAATAAGGATATGCAATGCCATCTTCGAATGGTGGAGTGTAGTGAGGAGAAGAAACAAGTCCTTGCTACTTTCAAGCTCGTCGGATCTGCGTTGCATTGGTGGGAGTCGATGACTACACCGGAACAGAGAGATACCATGACTATCATTAATCTCTGGGTCTGGTTTGACCAGAAGTACTTCCCTCTTGCAGTTCAAAGGGAGATAAGAAGGAGGCTTCAGGATGTGGTGCAAGGTGAGAGATCCATGGCGGAATATGAAGAGGAGTTCACCCGATTAGTAAGTTTTGTACCGGACTAGGTGACTCCGAAAGAGAGGATGGTTTCGAAGTTTATGGTAGGTTTGAAGTGGAGGATCTGGCAACATTTTCTGGGTAATCCAGCCTTGTAAACTTTTGGTGAGGTAATGAATGCAGCATTTCTCCATTGCCAAGAATATCGGTTGTACATCCAGAGTGGCAGGAAAGCTACTGTAGTGGGGCAAGCGAGAAAACCTGAAGGTAGTGGGACTGAAGGAGGAGCATTTCCTTCATCCCAATCTTTGGGTAATAAGGAGAAAGAAAGGGATCCCTAGCAAAGGGACTTATCAAAAAGGCAACATTTTGGTGGGTTCAATTTGGGTGGCAATAATAATCGGCATGGTCAGGGTGCCCCATAACAACAAACAGGGCGGGGTGGTTAAGGGGGTAGGGGCCATCCGGGCCAAGGTGTTAACCAGTTTAGAAATAACTGGGGCCAAAATACGGAGAATATGTCGGGATGGTGTTTCCAATGCGGAGAGGCGGGTCATTACAAGAAGGAGTGTCCTTAGTTGATGGGGGGTCAGCTTCCTAGGGTTCCTCAGCATCCACAGGTTCAATTACCACCACAAGTACTTAATCTAGTTGCCCCTCCGCAGCAGAGTCAGCTACAGTATGGGAGAGTTTATCATATCCAGGATGATATGCCTCCTCCTGCTCCGCCGGCGCCGCCAGCTATTGAGGGTAAGTTCCTTATTTAGGGGCACATGGGTCGCGTTTTGTTTGATACGGGTGCGACACATTCATTCATTTCTAAAAGTTTTGCTCAATCTACATAGTTGATAAAATCTACAGAGAGTACTTTCACTAGCGTTTGAGTCCTCTATGGGTGATGGTTCACTCATTTTCTTTGTTTGTAAACAAATAGGAATTACTCTTGGTGATTTGTGCTTGGAGGCCAATTTGCTCGTCCTAGACATGGTCGGGAATGATGTGATATTGGGTATGGATTGGCTAGTGAAGTATCATGTGATAGTTAATTATTACGGAAAGAGTATAGTCTTTGCCGTTCCGGGATAAGAAATTTTCTTGGTAGTTATGCCTCATTTAGAAGGAAGTACTAGAACTTATTTGTATTGTTTTGCAGAGGAGACTTCTCGAGATGTAGTTGTTCCCTTGGATTCTATTTCGGTTGTTAAATATTTTGAAGATGTTTTCCGGGAAATACCGGGTTTGCCTCCGAGTCGGGAGATTGAGTTTGTGATCAATTTAGCGCCAGGAACGAGGCCGATTGTGAGAGCTCCATATTGCATGGCTCCTGTGGAAATAAGGGAGTTAAGAGATCAAATCCAGCAGTTGTTGGAGTAGGGTTTCATTAGGCGTAGTACGTCATCGTGGGGTGCTCCGGTGTTGTTTGTGAAGAAAAGGGATGGTTCTCTCCAATTATGTGTTGACTATAGAGAGTTGAATAAAGTCACCATCCAAAATAAATACCCTTTGCCTCATATCGATTACTTGTTTGATCAACTTAGGGGAGCGTCGTACTTCTCTAAAATTGATTTCAGGATGGGGTATCACCAGTTGAGAATACGAGAGCATGATGTATCCAATACCACTTTTCTGACGAGTTATGGGTCCTATGAATTCTTGGTTATGCCCTTTGGACTAACCAATGCCCCCGCCGTATTTATGGATCTCATGAATAGGGTATTTTGGGACTTCCTGGACCAATTTGTTATCGTATTCTTCGATGACATCCTAGTCTATTCTCGAACAGAATCTGATCATGCTATTCATTTGAGGATGGTCCTATAAAGGTTGAGGGATCACCAACTATATGCTAGGTTCGATAATTGGTTGTAGGAGGTACAGTTTCTGGGTCATATTGTGACATACCAGTGTATATCGGTGGATCCGAGTAAGGTGGTTACGGTGAGGGAGTGGGGTTATCCCACGAAACCTACCGAGATTCGTAATTTTCTGGGTTTAGCGGGTTATTATCGTCGATTTATCAAGGGTTTCTCCAAAATTGCTAGCCCCTTGATAAATTTAACTCGGAAAGGGGTGAGGTTTGTTTGGGATAACTCTTGTCAGGCTTCTTATGACGATCTCAAAGATAGGTTGACTTCGGCTCCAGTCCTTGCATTGCCAAAGCCGGGGTTGGAATATCTAGTTTTCACCGATGCATCTCTATAAGGACTAGGAGGTGTACTTCAACAAAAGAGACGGGCTATTGCTTATGATTCCCACAAGCTAAAGCCCTATGAAAGAAATTATCCGGTGCATGACATGGAACTTGTCGTAGTTGTCTTTACCTTGAAGATTTGGAGGCACTATCTCCTAGGGGAGAAATTCAGTCTTTTCATGGACCATAAGTCGCTCTAATGTTTGTTTTCACATAGAGATTTAAATATGCGTCAACGCCGATGGCTGGAGTTTGTGAAAGACTATCAATTTGACATCCACTATCATCTGGGCAAGGCGAACGTAGTAGCGGATGCTTTGAGTAGAAAGCCCGGGGGAGAGTTAGCTGATGTATGGAAAGCTAAATGGAAAGAGCTCAGTCAGGAGGATGCGGTGGTGAGAGCGTTCATGTCGGTGATGACCGTTACGTCTACAATTGTGGCAAGGGTTATAGAAGCCCAAGGAAGGGATAAAGGTTGTCAGGACCATATACGACGATTACTGTCTGAGGGAGCAGAATCCTACTCGATAAATTCAGAGGGTGGATTACGTTTTCACGGGAGACTCATTGTCCCGGAGGAGGGAGATTTTAAACGGGCGGTGATGGCAGAATCTCATGGGTCTAAATTTACGGTACATCCTGGTGGGGACAAGATGTATCAAGACATGCACCGTCAGTATTAGTGGCTAGACATGAAGAGGGATATTTCTGAGTTCGTATCCCAATGCACTACTTGTCAATTGGTCAAGATAAATCATCAGTGACAGACATGTTTGTTGCAACCGTTGGAGATTTTGGTCTGGAAGTGGGAGAGCATATCGATGGACTTTATTACGGTCTTGCCAAGGTCACAGAGTTGTTGTGATTCTATTTGGGTGATTGTCGACCTCTTGACTAAGTCGGCACACTTCCTACCCGTGCGTACCGATTATGACACTGCTCACTATGCTCGATTATTCATCACGGAGGTTTTCAGACTCTATGGGGTGCCCTTAAATATAGTTTCCGACCGAGACAAGATTTTTATTTCCCACTTTTGGCAAAGTTTCCAAGAGGCTATGGGCACCGAATTGAAGTTGATCACTTCTTATCATCCTCAAACAGATGTCCAGGCTGAATGAGTCAACCAAATGTTGGAGGATATGCTTCGTATGTGTATGCTTGATTTCAAGGGTGGTTGGGAACAGTATTTCCCTTTGGTCTAGTTTTCTTATAACAACTCGTACCAATTTACTATTGGAATGGCTCCCTATGAAGCACTTTATGGCCGGCCTTGTAGGTCACCCACGTGTTGGATGGAGGTGGGAGATAATAAATTCCTTGGACCTGAAATGATCCAAGATACTTCTTCTAAGATTGAACTCATTCGAAATCGCATTCGGATAGCTCAAGACCGCCAAAAGAGTTATGTCGATGCAAATAGAAGGCACATGGAGTTGGATATTGGGGGCCAAGTCTTGGTGCGAGTGTCACCAATGAAAGGTATAAAGCACTTTGGGAAGAAATAAAAACTTTCGCCGCGTTTTGTTGGGCCTTTTCCCATTATTTCTAAGTTGGGTCCAGTGGCGTATCAACTTGCCTTACCAGAACCTTTACAACAAATTCATGATGTGTTCCATGTCTCCTCTTTGAAGAAGTATAAGAGGTGTGAAGGTGCCCTTTGGCATATCCCTTTCGAGGATATTGACTTGCAACCCGACATCTCATATAAAGAACAACCGGTTGCTATTTTTAAGAAGAGGGAACGTAGGTTGAGGTCTCGAGTGGTGACCTTGGTGCGAGTCCAATGGATTCATCACAACGCCAAGGAATCAACATGGGAATGTGAAGATGATATGCTGGAAAAGTATCCGCATCTCTTTATACAAGGTATGCCTGAATTTTGGGGGCAAAATTCTCTCATAAGGGGGGGAGTATGTAACAATCCTCGCCTTTGAGAACCTATTTTATATTTACTTACTGTGTGATGTAGTTATATAAAATGTTGGAATGTGGAGTAAGTATTAATTTAATGAGACAAAAGTTAATATTTACAAAAATGTTTCATATTTACCTTATGTGTAGGTAAATATCACCATATTGTGTTTTATTGTGTCATAAGATTTAAATGACATTTATGGCTTAAAATGAAATCGGAACTTGAAATGGGTTATAAAATTTCCAAATGATAATTTGGATGGTGTAGGTAGTCCCGAAATGTGCGAGATAGTCGAAATGAGTGCCATATTGTATTTTGATGTTTCGGGCACTTTTGACTGGTTATAGCTTGAATGCGTATTGGGAGTCATTCCATTGCGGTATTAATCACTTAAGTTGGTAATTTAGACTTAAGTCACGATTTACTCTTTCTAAGCCTTTTATTTCTCTTAAGTGCATTTGTTAACCTAGAGAGAGAGACAGAGGAAGAGAATTTTGGAGAGAAAGAAGAAAAGAAATAGATTCAAGCTTGGAGATTTTTGCTACAACAAGAAAATCTAAGATTCCTACACCAAGGCAAGTTTTCTACCTGCTAATATGTGATTTAAGATGAATAATTAGTATTGATAGTTGTGGATTAGTTATGGTTTAACAAAGTTAGTTTTTTATGGATTTATGGGTTTTGAATCCTTGGAGGTTGATTTGGATGTTTATTGGTGTAAATTATAGTTGTTAGATGCATTTATGATTAGTTGGTTGCAATAAATGAGCTTGGTTTGGGTATAATTGAGTTGGAGGAATTTAGGAGTCCAAGACTCCATAAGCCAAACTTAGCGAATTCGCAGGGCCGAATCGATTCGGCCAAGTCTAAATCGATTCACCCAAGGGGCAGTTTACAGGTCTGAATGGACCGAATCGATTCAGCCTATCCGAATAAATTCGGCAATTATGCAGAAACCCAGATTTCCTGACTGAATCGATTCGGATGGTCCGAATCGATTCGCTTTTCTCACCGAATCGATTCGGCCAGGTCGAATCGATTCGAAAATCCTGCACTTTAGGGTGATTTTTCTTAGTTTAATTCCAACACTTTTCTTTAGGTTTAGGACCTAGCAACCTTCTTGTATGAACTAAATTAGAGTCCTAGAATTTTAGTTGAGTTAAGTCATTACCCTACTTTAAAAATGGGTTAAACGGGGCTTATTTCAGAGGTGTACAAATTCAAGTTAGGGCATTTCTTCCCTTTAGCACATTATTAGGAGTTTAGGAGTTGTAAGCCATATCTGGAGACTTTAGGGGCTCAATTGAGGTATATAAAACCTTGGGACTTGTAGAAATATCGTGACCCTTTTGGAGAATAATTTGGGACTTAGTACGATGAATACAAATGAAAATATTCACTGATTACGGTTTCGGATAAAATGAAACACACATATGTAAGAATGGAAATGAAAATGTGATTAATTGGTAAATGCTAATTTACTTAAACACACCTCCCTAAATGTTATCATAAGGGAAGTTCGCGCATGAGCTGATGTCCCCTGACTAATGAACGTAGGGAGACTATAGTCCTCGGCCATATGCGGGATTGCTATATGTTTTATTCTGCACTAGAGAGGTAATTCCGAGTGTGGTTATGACTCACTCGCAGGCATATGGCCACTTCCCGACGTGCGTTAGGTGCCCAGGTTGTCTTGTTTGATAGGCCCTGGAAGATGATTGTCATTTAGGGGGGAGCCCAGTGGGGAAACTCGGAGGGGCGGTCTTAGAATCGTTATATGTATAAGAATGTAACCATTCTGAATCAAGTGGGACTTGAAATATGTGAAATGCCATATGTGCACATGATTGTAATTATATTCCTGATAAGGAATGGAAAGATGAAATGAATTAGTAAAATGATGGAGACTTTAATTAATGTTGTCTAATTATATCCTCTTGCATAATTAAATAAAAGTATAATCCCTTAAATTGTCTTATTATACTTTGAGATTATGTTATTGGACTCTCATCTTTATTATTCATGATTAACTGTTCATAATTTTCATGCTTCTTATTCATATGTTAATCATATAAAACCGGGCCCTGACCCGTTCATTTTCCTTGTTGTGCATGAATTTGTATCCGCTCAGGTGCTCCGCCGCAAGGGGGCGCATTTGGATATTCCTACTCCAATTCTTTTGAGGAGCTGTAAGATTTTGCGGATATTACAGGATGTGTTGTTAGACGCCCTCATTTTTGTATTCTAGATATGATTGGGTCTTTCACTCGGGCGTGTGGACCAAACTTTTGTAACTATTTAATGAATGTATTATGTAATTTATTAAACTGTTGAAATACGTTGTTGTAACACCCCGCCTAATTAAATACCGGGTGGCCAGTCCCATACCAAATTAAAACAGAATATACAGTTGACTCATTCTTAGCATCAGTGTCGAAAACATTTACAACTCACCCAAAACTCAATTAAGCTGGTGTTAAAAACTTTCCAAATTTTAATTTAACAAAATCCATTTCCAGTTTAAGAATAACACAACACATTTTATTCTACAACACAGATAACACAATAAATAACTCAAAAGAATTTAAATGCAACTGGAATAAACATTCCCAAATAATATAAATCCTTTACAATAATCCCAACAATGTTAAATGTATTAAAAAGACACAAATAATAGTATTTAACTCCGACAGAAAATGATAACTGAAATCCTTTGGGCGACATGCCCTATGTAATAATACTGTGAATCAAAAAGATGACAAGCGTCTAAGCAAGACTTCCATAGCTCCATAGCTCGTCACAATCAACTATGGTTGGCGTCCCTGTTGCTGGACACCTGATATAGAGATACAATAGAAGAGAAAATATGCAAGGAAACGGGTCAGAGCCCGAATGTGTAGATTGTTTTTAAAACAGCAAGTATTTAACAAGTGCAATAAAGCATTTATTATGTACATGTTAGATCCAAATCTCACTTGCAATTCTCACCTCTCAACTAGAGTGCACACTTAACGTTTCCTATTAACCTCCTAGTTAATGGTTCCTCGTTTCTAGTCTCCATATTATAATTCCATCCCAATATCATAATCCCCGTATGTCCCATACCATACATCACATTATTGTTCATTTACATTTCTCCTTTATATGATTAGTTTCTCATTAACATGAATCATTTCTCATTAATATGAATTAAGCTTTTCAATTCTTTAAGAATAAACATTCATTAACTTAATTCCATTATCTTTCTCTATTCACCGTTATCTACAATTATCATCGTAGATAGATTTAACCATAATAAATATCCATTCGTTCATTTATTTCATTATATATATATTCATATATAATACGGCACCCCGAGTCACAGCTGTGGTGCAATGCATTACTCTGCTATCATGTCCCATCATCGCAGGTCGCCGAATAGGGGACTAAAGGTTCGGTAAGATTCCACGAACCACAAACAACAACAAACAAATTGGAGGCGAACATAGTTCTCGTATCCATGGGTCACGCACATACCTACGTACCCACAGTCAGCGGACTTATCAACTCCCCGATAAGTCTTTCATAGACCTATGTTCTCGAGCGACAAATCAAAGATCCCATGGATTCATCAGGATATGACTGCCCTCACACGCAAACCTCCCACCGATAGCAAGTAAGCTAGGTATGTTATACACATAAATCATCAATCAATCAAATAGGTATTATCATACCTATAATATAATATCCATAAGGTAATTATCACTACCCTAAGATATTTCCCATACGTAGCATTATATCTCTTTTAAATTCCACGTATTAAAATACCATATCTTTACTTCATAGTTTAATCATCCTCGCATCCTATAACATCTCTCCACTCCCGACGTCGTTAAGGTTCATGCGCGGAGCGTCTCGCAAAGCGAAATCCAAACAAGGAACCCCTCCAATACACTACTACTTAACTTTGTCGATCGAGGAGGTCCGAAAACTTTAACTACGCGATCGGGATAACCTCATACCCTCTTTCAATCAAATGTGTTCTAAACTCCCATCTCACAAGATTCAAATAGGATTTTCCTCATCTTATATTCAGTAAGAAATCACTAATATCCTACTGGTCCATAACATTATTTCTCCCGAACTACTACGAGTTTAGTTCTCCTTTTAATTAAGGTTAAAACCGATAGTTTCAAATCTCTTAAAAACACATATTCTTTCACTTAGGATTAAACCTTCTTGTAAACTTAAGGATACCCAGGTGTTATATTCAATCACCCCTACTGGTCCTATCTTAAATCCTCATACATCCCCATTTGGAATTTAACAAATGAATCTAGCAACCGAAATTCCATTCAATATAAGTTTCATCATTTAAATCACTCGAATCCAAATCAAATTAATTCAAATCTTATCAAGGGTTTACTGATATTTTCAAGGTCCCATAATATCCAAATAATAATCACCAAAGATCCACAAAAGGTTTGGGATAAGAATCAACATTTAAAAAGAAACAACTTTACATATTCTGGGGAGGTCGATCGATCGAAGGTAGGGGTCGATCGATCGATCCCTCAGGTCACAGCCTGGTTTTTCTGCATTTCAGCAACTATGGGTTTCACCATTTTTACTCATTCAAACCTTCATATTAACCTCCAAAATAACTTATAATCTTTACTACATGATATATCAACATATATGAACGATTTCCAATACTCTAAACATCCTAGAATCATCAAGGGATTGGATTAAAAAGCATGTTTATCTCCTTATTTCCAGAAATTATCAACATATCATCTTCAAGAACACATCAATGGTTTTCATAATTTCTTCAACAGATTCATGACTATTTCATGGATTAATATCATCCTAAAACATGAGTTAAATTCCTATATCATTTCAGTTTTCCAGAAATCCATTTAAAACTCCATTATTTCTTCTAACACATGAATAATCTTCTCTTTTCATACTATTCTAACATGGACAATATACGAACTTAAATTGCCATTATCAAACACTTGCCTTTATTGTAGGTCTGATCCTTTGGTGTATTATATCTCAGTTGGTTGTCCCTTCTCCGGTCCAACTCCGGTGGTGGTTGGTGGTGGTGAACCTTGGTTCTTGTTCTTCTCCTTCCCAAGTGGGCTTTTCCCTTCCCAAGCACTCTTAGACTCTCTCTAGGAAGATGGCTACTCTAATTTGTGAATAGGAGATGAATAACCCCCATACACTTAATCTACCAATACTTATAATAGTGCCAAATCCGAAATCACTATTCATCCCCCCTAGAAAAATGACCAAAATGCCCTTTCGGGTTGTCTATTCATTTCCAAATGACCCGAGACTCAAAATTAACATCCAAATAGACTTTTCTGACTCTTTCGAACCTTCCGGACGCAGCGACACAGTCGAAATGACTATTAGATCGATAGAAAATAAATTTCCTTTTTAATTTAATAAACTAGTCCCGACACGTCCCATACCGCGTCTGACTAAAAATATAAATTACCGAATTTATCTCATACAGTCATATCAATGACATCACATTCATATATTACCTAAATACCTTTAAGTAACACTCAGAATCATCCATTTTAATATCCACCGTCCGGATAAAACCCGAATCAATTAATTAATAATAAAATCCAATTAATCCATTAATTTAAAAATATAACCCATTTTAAAAGTCATTTAAAATTACGGGGTATTACAGTTGTATGCACCTATTGACCGACATCATATTCTGTCCTTTATTGTATATTTGTTATGGATATAATATAAGCTCTTTTGGAATTCCACTTTCTTTTAGATTGGGTTGTTTAAATTATTTTATTAACTTATCATAAAATAAAAATTTTGGCAACCCGTTTTCTGAATTATTAGGTGGTTTTCCTGTATACTTATTATATTGTTGTGATGCTGAGAATGATTTCATCCATGATTCCGTTATGTTGGAGTATCGGGATGGCCACCCCTTATTTCGGATCACGGGTTATCACAGTTACATATACTTAAGGGACTGAGTAAATGAGTCGGAATATTTTTATGTGATGTCGTAACTGGGCAAAGCGACGAGAATTATTTTACGTTGTAGAAAACGTGTATTGAGATACGTTGGGTTTTACTAGTGAATTTTAGTTAAGTTACTCTGATGAAGATTTTGAGTGCACGGTTGTTTTTGGAATGGCTCAGATAGTCAGAATAGAGTATTCGGGGGCAGTGTTTAGGTTCCGAGGACTTTTGGACTAGTAGGGACTCGCAATTGAGTAAACGAGTCATTTTTGGGTTTATAAGGGATAACCCTTATTTCTCTCTTATAACGCATAAGAGAGAGAGAGAGAGAGAGAGAGAGAGAGAGAAGAAGAAAGAAAAGAGAGAAACGAGAGAAAGAAAGGAAACGGATAAATAGGAAGAAGAAAGGGGATTCCAGGCCAAACTCTGCGGGATTCGACTCGAGGTCGTCGGATTTCATTCACGAGGCAAGTGTTTACTTTCTTTATTTAATTCAGTGTGTGTATCTCATATTATAGTTGGTAAACTATATACTTTTGGGTTAGAACCCTTAAAATAAGTTTGGGAAATTTTAGTATGAGTTTAAAAATTGATGTATTGTAAACTCTTAATGATTTCTAGTGTTAAACTCGTGTTAATGGAGTGTATAAATGAGTAGAAATGGGAGAAAATGATAAACTATGGTTTTAATGGTTTCAAGGGTTAAATTTAAGAGAAATGGTTTAATACCACAAAATAATGTATGTGTTAGTTATAAATCAGTGTTAGGGTGATTATGGTGTTGTTGGTTGAGATTAGAAACCATAGAAATGGAGTTTGGGTTAATATTTGGGTATTTTGGAGAAGATGAAATCGCTCAAATAGTGCCCTCCGAACAGGGCGAATCGATTCAAGTCTAGACCAAATCGATTCGCATAAGGGGACCTGTAAGACAGTCTCAGGCCGAATCGATTCAGATTGAGACCGAATCGATTGGCCTTTGAGGACCTACTTGCAGAACACTTTCCGAATCGATTCGGATGGAAATTGAATCGATTCGCTATCTTGAATCGATTCTCATTTGGGGAGAATCGATTCGCCTTTGTTGAAAGTGGAAATTTTCCTTCTTTGAGTTTAGGGGGATTTAAATTGCAATTGGAGATTTTTATAGGGGATTCTAGTCATGATATTAGGACTCCTAGACGATGGTATTAAGGGTGAGTAAACCTTGAGATGCAAGAGGGAACCTCGGGTTCATTTAGTGTACAATCCGGGGGATGGATTTAGTGAATGTTCGGGTCGAGAAACATTCGAGAGAGAGGTCTTCGACAAGTGTGTAGAGATATGTATGCGGTTAGAATGTATATGGGCTGATGCATTTGAGTAAATCCTAGGATGCGATTAGGATGGAATCTAGAATATGGGCTAACGAGGATTGAGCGACTATCCGGTACGTCTATTGACGACTATTATCATAGGTGATGCGATAACTATGGAACCAAAATAAGTCGATAGTATACTTATTTGATTATTACGAATTGGTATATTCGGGATTATATATAAATACTTAAAAGTGATTAAGGTGCAAGTTATATTCAGTAAGAGAATACTTATATGCTATTACGAATGGGAACATTCGGGGTTATTGGTTATCGCAATGAGAGTTTGGCAAGTATAGCCATATATATTGAGAAGTGATATATATTATGTACGGGAGTTTTTACTGTATATATATATGATATGATACGGAATTAAATATATCTATAGATGTGGTCGGAGCATCATCTTTTATGACAACATTAATGGATTCCATAACTTTAGAGTTACTTAAGTTGAATACTATAAAGGCTCTACTATTTTGAGAATATCCTAGGAAAATACCTTCATCACTCCTTGAGTCAAATTTGCCTAGAAGTTCTCTATCTCGAAGAATATAGCATGGACTACCAAACACTCTAAAATAGGAAAAATTAGGTTTCTTACCCACACACTTCATAAGGAGTTTTGTTAGTGTTAGGGCGCAAATAGACTATATTTACTGTGTGACATGCAGTGGTAACCGCTTCGGCCCAAAACCTACGGGGTACATTTCTTCCTAGGAGCATAGATCTTGCCATTTCTTCCTAGGAGCATAGATCTTGCCATTTCTTGGATCGTTCAATTTTTTCTTTCAACTATACCATTTTGTTGTGGTGTTCGAATGGCCGAGAATTCATGTTTTATTCCTATTTCATCACAAAAGGCATTCACACCGGATTCCTTGAATTCGGTTCCATTATCACTCCTAAAGCAGTTTATGGTAACACCGTGTAGATTTTGAAGAGCTGTACATTTAATAGTAAGAAAATCAACTGTTTCAGATTTTTCTCTTAGAAAGCCTACAATAGAGTAGCTAGAGAAATCATCCACCATAACTAAGATGTATCTTTTTCCTCCTATGCTCTCGGTACGAGTGGGACCCATAAGTCCATGTGTATCAATTCTAAGACACGAGATGTTGTTATAGAGTTTAATTTCTTATGAGGACTCTTAATTTGTTTTCCTAATTAACATGCCCCGCGAATAGTGGAGGTTGGCTTTCCTAGTGGCGGTAAGCCTCGAACTAGCTCTTTTCTCACTAGTCTCTCAAGATCTCTAAAGTTTACATGACCTAATCTTTGATGCCAAAGATCGGCAGATGAGGCTTTTGCATTGTTGCAAACTAATGATGATTTAGGAATTATTCCATAGAAATTGTAACTAGTTCTAACACCTTGTAAAATAGATTCACCTGACTGATCATAGACGGTGCACTCTAATTTACTAAATTTCACATCAAGATTTTCATCACATAGTTGGCTAATACTTATCAAATTAGCCTTGAGACCCTCAACATAAAGAACATTTTCAATTTTAGGAAACCCGGAGATTTCAATAGATCCTCTACCTATGATTTGAGACTTGCTACCATCCCCAAAAGTGACTTTACCATCTTTATAGTTTTCAAGAGTGGTAAATAATATTTATCACCAGTCATATGTCTTGAACAACCACTATCAAAGTACCATTGAGAGGTATTTTGAGCCTTTAGTGCAACATGAGCAACAAAAGCTTTCTTGGTATGATTTTTCTGAACCCAAGCTTGAGTTGTTTTCTTTCCTTAATTGGCTCTAGTCTTATAATTAGAATTATTACCTTGGACTTTAAAAAACCTAAGAAACTCTTCCATAATATTTTTAGAAGTATTGACCGGATACTCAACTTGACTCTTAAGACTAGCAAATGAGCTATAGGGTTGTTTAGAATTTGTGAATTGAGAGTTCTTTCCAAGCTTGTAGCAAAAATCTTTAAGATGACCCCGTTTGTGACAATATGTGCACACATAGGGTTGTTTTGGGCCAGCTTTTAAAGGTTGCTTAGTAGGACTTGTTTTAGAAACAATAGATTTGGTAACAAACTTAGCTACTGGTTCAGGTTTGACTCTCGATGAATCTCCTTCTTCATATCCTATACCCTTTCTCTCTTGATAACCTTTCTCCTTATATCCTAAAATAGGACCTAGAAATAATTTTCCCATTCTTCCTGAATTATCCTTGAGTGCGACTTTAACTTCACGTCCTTTTCAAGTTGGGAAATTTTAGCTTCTAGAGATTTTCTAATTTCTAAAGACTCATTAAGATCTTTGTTAACACCTTCCAAGGAGATAATTAAGTCACATTTTTCTTTACCGGAGATATCTTAATTGCCTCGAGTTGACTAACTAAAGCCTCCTTCTCCTTCAGGCCTTTCAACTCTTTTTCTAAAGTTAAGACTTTAAAGGTTAATCTTTTGTTAACTTTTTGAATGCGAAGAGATTCATTGTAGAGTTCAGAATAAGCAGATTGTAGTTCACTCTCATCTATATCACTATCACTCTCTTTTTCATCACTACTAGTAGAATGAGTAGAAACAACCTCAAGATTTTGTTCAGAATTGTCAACATTAAGATATGACACACTCGAATTTCTAGCATGGCTTGCCATAAAGGCAGTGAAGTTATTTCTAGACGGGATATAGTTATCAGAGTCTTCAGACTCATTATCACTGTCACTTATAGTAGCATTGTAAACAGCTTTTTCTTTCCCTTGTCTTTTAAGTTTTGTAGGGCACTCGAAAGCTCTATGACCACATCCCTCACATTCAAAGCATCTCTCTGAATCATCCTTTTTAAAGTTATCTTTGTTGAACTTCTTTGGATCCTGACTATTGAATTTTTTATTTCCTCCTTTGTTTTTGTTCTCAAATTTAGGTTTTTCAAATTTAGAGTTTTGTTTTTTAAACTTGAGAAATTTTTTAAATTTTTTAGCAAATAAGGCTATATCATCAGGATCAAAGTCAGACTCATCAGAATCAGACACATCGACTTTCTTAACTTTTAAAGCAACACCTTTATCTTTGCCTTTGTTATCTTTAGGAAACATATCTAGTTCATAAGTTTGCGGATCACCAACAAGTTCTTCAAGTTTTAAAGTATTTAGGTTTCCTAAAGAGTTAAGTACAGTGACTTTAGGAATGAATCGCTTAGGAAGACATCTAAGTATTTTCTTAACAACACGATTTTTAGGTATTTTTTCACCTAAGTTAAAGCAAGAGTTAATTATGTCTGATAAACGAGCATAAAACTCATCAAATGTTTCAGTTTCTTTCATGGTGATCGTTTCAAATTGTGTAGTTAAATTTTGAAGTTTTGACGCTTTAACAACACTAGATCCCTCATGAGTAACTTGGAGAATGTTCCAAGCTTCCTTTGACGTTTCGCACGTCATTATACGACGAAATTCAGTGGGAGACACGACACCAAATAAGGCATTTAATCCTTTAGAGTTAAAGTTACACCATTTTAGTTCTTCCTCACACCACTGTTCAACAGGAGTAAAAATAATTTCATCATTAACAACCATAGTAGGAGGGGATAATCCTCTTTCAACAGTAACCCAAACACGTTCATCAATTGATTTAAGAGCATATTTCATACGTGCTTTCCAATAGGTGTAATTAGTTCCATCAATCAAAGGTAGTTTATTCGACGAAAAACTATCCATATAACCTCCAGGATTCATCTAAATAACTTTTAGAGACTAGCTCTGATACCAATTTGAAGTTGCAAGGTTATATGTTCTTAATTTAATTCGTGGAATACACACACACAATCCAATTTTAATATTAATTATAAAGTGATATTCTCCAATATCAATTTAAAAACAGTATCACAAGTTCGCAAGAACAAATTTCAATTAATGCAATGGGATTGATAACTTGACTAATTAAAATAAAATTATTCCAATTTTATTCATTTTATCCTAAGCATACATCTAGGTTATTCAATAAAGTAAAATGCGAAAATCTCAACCACAACACGCCGATGTACGAGGAAAACCCAAATGGGAAAAACCTCGGACGGCTGGGCCTAGACAAAATCCACTAGAAAATAGGTTTTACAAGAGACTCAAAAAACTTGTAGACATTGACTCACTCAAGACTTGCTTATGCCATCCTCGACCTCTGAATTTGTAGTACGCGAAGCTCCAACGCGTTGCTCGACACTCCTCGTGTCGCGGTATCCACCGAAGCCCAAAAACCACCGTCTGCTCAAAGCTTGAATGCAGAGATCCACCGCAAACTTGCTTGTTGAATCTCAAGTTGATTGAAGGGGTTTTGTTTCAAAAGATGATAAAAGTGTTGGAGATGATTTTTACCTAAAAGAGGGAAGTTATGAAAAATTCTCTTAAGAGAATAATGAACTTCCTTAACCTTTGAAACTGATTTTCGTCCATATAATATAACTGAAAAAGTAGTGTACCAAAAACAGTTGTGGAAAAAACTGCTTAAAAAATAAGTTCAAAAATTCAGTTCTGACAGAACTCGTTCGAACGAGGTCGTTCGAACGAGTTATCTAACAAAGTTCCAGTTTTGAATTAGATAGGTCGTTAGAAACCTCGTTCGAACGAGATCGTTCGAACGACATTTCTAACGAACTTCTAACGAAGTTCCAGTATAGCCTGGGGAATGTCGTTAGATCCAGGTCGTTCGAACAACCTGGATAAACTTCGAACGAGATTTCATATTTTGCACAAATTTGTTCAAATTTATTTCGAAGATATTTCTTTATGAAAATTACTTATTTACGAACATTTCTCCATATGAAAATTTCTTGATTAAACAAAATACTCCAACACATAAAATTTATTTGGGTCATATACCTTTTTAGGATAGCTAGCATGGTGTGCATATTGATGACGCGTGAACTTTGGATGCGATGCTTGAATCTTTACGTTGAATGATGCTTGATGCAGAATGACCCAAAATTGTTTTGTCCAACGGAATATAGCCAATATAACAAATGACTCGATTGGAAATTTGTCCATACAGAGTCTGGCCTATTACCGTGGTTGATTGAGTAAACTTGGATGCAGATAGGCACTATGAGAGTATACTTATGATTGTAATAGGTATAATTATAATTGTTGCGTATAGTATATTGCTTGTATATAAAGTTCCGATATCATATAAAGTAAATTTGTGCAAAGTGAAAATAATGAATAAGAATTATTCCCCTTCTGATAGATTTATATCCGGATCTAAATGAATATGAGACTAGAAATTGGTATAGGATTGATCACCCGATATTTTATTGGGCGGGGTGTCACACACAAGTTCAAGAGAGCAACTAGAATTTTTATTCATCTTATACACCCATTTAAGAAAAGCAACGAAAGTTGACACTCAAATTTGAGATAACAACAAAGTATTATTCGACTATTTTTTTGAAGAAGAAGAAGAACAAGAGCACACGAATTTTTTATTCTGCTACAAGAAGAAATATTTGAAGAAGAAACTTGGACTCATTTGTATTTTTAAAGAGTTTCAAACATTGTACATCAATTCTATTCCATTTTTTGTAAAGATTTGAAGCTTGGTTTTCAGCTTCAGAGGTTGTAATAGTAGCCGGTATTGCTTCTATAAATTGGTGGTTTGATCGTAGCGTCAAGAAAATAAGCATTAGTGAAGTGCGGGAGACGAAATGTAACAATCCCTATTTTAGACGTAAAGGTTAGCCAGGCAGGATATGTTGAAGATAGGGCTTGCTTGTTAATTAATACCATCCTTAGCACAAATGCGAGTATAATTAATATTAATTATGGCCCAAGTTTGAAAAGCCACGAATACATCCATAACAAATAAATTGATCCAAACCACCAACAATAATATAAATATCCAACCAGAGTAATATAAATCTCAACAAACATAAAGTAAAAGTCTCGGCCTTATGCCTTTACAAATGTTCCCAAATGAATAAATAAGTACAGCGGAATAAGCACCTACACTAGAATCGAAGAGTCTAAAAACTGAGGCATAAATGAGGTTGCAAGATGGATACAAAACAATCCAGCTATTCCTGTCTAGGAGCACCTGGGGGAAAAATATTTACATTTGGGTTAAAGTCTGAGGTGTGCAAGAATTAACTTAATTAATTTATGATGCAAAAATACAGTCAATGCATAATAAATATTCCCCCTTAGTAACTCACATTTGTATAACACCTCACCCCTCATTTAAGTGTGATATTAATCGCACCCTAATACTTCCCAAATAAAGAATTGTGACATCATCTCAAATTTATAAAATGGTTATATCAATAATTAATTATTTAAATGTAATCCCGACATTTAATTATCAGCTTACATTTATTCCAATCTCATAAGTGTCATGTATAAGACATAAACATCTATGATGTATTATAGGGTCAAGAATGATATTTATTGTCCGCATCTTTAGACAAATAATTTTATTTCAGTAAAGTCCAGGTATTTATTAATATAAGTCCTTCCATATATTTGATACATAAGGGCATCTACCATTGATGTCTACTTCGTGCTCTATCGGTAAGTCCGAAGAAATCAAATATCCTAATAGTACAACACAAACACACATAAATTGGGGGCGGTCCCTATGCAGGGCACATGTACACGGCCCATACCCAGTGGTGACAGAGGAATGGTCAGTGCCAACATCTACCACTCGTAGGTGATGCCTCCATGTAGTACTTATATGACCTACACATCATCAAGCCCACCAATGCAGTACACGATCCTAACGCACGAACCCCCAAGTTGATAGGACAGTCCACTAGAATGTCCACACAAATACATAATAGTACATAGCATTATCACATATAATATGTATAGGTAATTACTCTATAATTACCATAAAAGTCCAACCAAAGTCCACAGCATTTTCCATTTGTTAATAATTTAGCATCTAATAAATTATTAATTATGTTCCATAAAAATAATTACTTAACCATCTAGTTAGTTATAATTATTATTAATTAAAGTGTGGGTGTATTATTACTCCATTTATAAATTAACCCATAATGTAATCCCTTTTTCCATTTATAATATTGTTCCTATTAATTTCTCATATTTCTATTCATGTTGTTAAACAGATTTTATAAGGTTATAGAATTCAGGCTCAGGCCAAAAGAAAATGAAATGTCCAATCACCCATCACGCCGCTCGAACGACTGGGACCCTCGTTCGTGGGACATTACAAGTCGCTCGAACTACAGGAGGCGTCGTTTGAGCGACCAGTCGTCTTCCACCACACGCCACTTTGCCCATTTAGCTTTCTTCTAAGATACAAATCATAAACCCAAAACAATATACTATTTCATGGTTACAACTACGTATATTGTCCCAACAAAGTTAATAAAATTTATAGATTTTAACGATTCAAATTCTCCAAATTCCAAATCAGATTCATTTCACAATAAGGAGTATTTACTATGGAATCTACATAAAAAAATTCAGCCCATTAATTGACAATAACAGTCTCTACATATGTTATTCAATTACCCCCAAATAACTATCAAATCTTAAGGGAATCTAACATCAATATTCATATTTCCGATACCTAATTTCTGGGACAATTTTCTATATATAAATCAATCCTCTACATGTGTTGGTTATCATCAAATTAAACATACTCAACTTAATCCCGAAAATTTAAGGGGAACTAATATGATGCATTGAGAAATATTTTGAAAACACAAATTAAGCAAGAGAATTCTTGTCTTAAAAATAGTAGAAGAGATGCCCCTTGATTCTTCCTTGGTTCCCCTTTTGTTCTAGACCTTTTCTCCTTTTTTGGGTGTATTTCCTGTTCCTTCTTGTATCTGTGATTTTTAGGTTTGTGGAATGATAGTGGGGGAGTGGTTTACCCCCACTTAACCTCTAATTAGGTGTTAAATACCAAGTTGGGCCATAAGACCAATTTTTGGACGCCCAAATGGCCCCGAATTTATAATCTAATTGGCCCAAAACTTCCCTAACCTACATATTATTGACCCGGTACTATTTTTAAATGCCTAAATCATCTAAACGAGCCCATATGTGTCTCGAAATGTGTTTTGAATTATTTGTGTCAATAATAGTTACTTTTAATTTGTGTCGTACACATAAATTGTGTATTTTCCTTTATTATAAGTAAATGTCATATTCATGCACATAAAAATTAAGCACACACAAATATAACTAGATAACAAATTTCAACTCTGACATTTTTAAATAAAAAATTTAATTGGATAAAATTTCCAGAATAAATTATTTATTCTAAAAATATTATTTCATTATTTATTAAAAGAAAATATTGGGTATTACATTCTTCCCCCCTAATAACGGAATTCCGTCCTCAGAATCAAGGAAATTACTTATCTAGCTTGAAGAGTTCGGGATACTTTGTGCGCATGTCGTTCTCCCTCTCCCAAGTCGACTCGTCCTCCCGATGGTGTCCCCATTGCACCCGAACTAAAGGAACAACCTTGGACCACAGTCGGCGCTCACGTCTATCCAAAATGGCTATCAGGCTCTCCTCATAAGTAGCGTATGGCTGGAACTCAATCTCGTCGATATCAATGTGTTGTTACGCCACCTCGGATCTATGGAATCTCCGCAGTGAAGATATGTGAAATACATCGTGCATTCGCTACAGGTAATCCGGTAATCCCAACCAGTAAGTTACGGCCCAATCCTCTCCAAAATAAGGAATGGTCCTATGTATCGAGGGGCCAACTTACCTTTCTTCTCAAATCTCATGACCCCCTTCATGGGAGACACTTTAAACAACACCTAATCTCCAATATCAAAATCTATGTGTCTCCGGCCTGCATCCACATAGCTCTTCTGCTTGTCCTAGGCAGTCCATATCCTGGCCCGAATCATCTCTACCTTCTCTTAGGTGTCCTGAATGAAGTCTGGCCCAAGTAACCTGTTATCCCCCACCTCTAACTAGAATGAGGGTGAATGGAAAGGTCTCCCATAGAGTGCCTTAAATGGTTCCATCCCTATCGTGAACTTTTAGCTGTTGTTGTAGGCGAACTCAACTAAAGGCAAATACTGCTCCCAACTCCCCTTAAAATACAAGATACACATCCGTAGAATGTTCTTCGGCATCTATTTTACCCTCTCCATCTGCCCATCAGTCTGAGGATGATATGATGTGCTCAGTCCCAACTTTGATCCCAAAGCCTGCTAGAAGCTCCTCCAAAAGTGGGACACAAACGTCCTGTCCCTGTTTGACACTATATTGAGCAGTACCCCATGCAACTTAACAATCTCTATAAGAAATAGTCAGGCATACTGCTATGAGCTATAGTCTATCCTAACCAGTAAGAAATGAGCCACCTTTGTCAATTTGTCGACAATCAACCATATCGAATCACGCCCCCTCTATGAATTAGGTAGCCTAGTAATAAAGTCCATAGATATGCTTTCCCACTTCCAGGGATCTCCAAAGGCAGCAGAGTACCAGCAGGATACTGATGATCTAGATTCACCAGCTGGCTTGTAGTACACCTGGACACAAACTCAACTATACCCCTTTTCATACCAGCCCACCAATACGGTTGAAGCATATCATGGTACATATCATCCCTGTTGGGATGTACCGTAAAGAGTGAACTGTGAGCCTCTGACATGACTGATCGCCTCAACTCCTCATCATCCGGAACAACCAGTCTCCCCTAGAATCTCAAACACCATCAGACCCAATAAAAAAATACTCAAGCCCTCGGCTAGAAACTATCTCACCCGTTCCTAGCAAAGTTGATCCTCCGCCTATGCCTTCACCAGCCGAATAATCATCTCGGGGGTGATGCTGAGAACTGACATAAATGCTCAGGTCAAGTCGTGGTCCCCACGAAGTGACCTCCGCTTCTCCTTCCACACTGCCTCTAACTCCAGAAGCGGCTTATGGCTCAATGCATCCTCTATGACATTTGCCTTCCCCGGGTGGTACTTAATGTCGAACTAATAGTCTTTCACAAGCACTAGCCACCTCCTCTGTTGCATGTTCATCTTCTGATATGTGAACAAGTACTGTGGGATTTTGTAGTCTGTGAAAAGCTAAAATTTATCCACTAGGAGACAGTGTCTCTACACTCGTAAACCAAAAACTACGGCTGCTAACTCCAAGTCGTGGGTGGGGTAATATCCCTCGGGAGGCTTAAACTTTTGGGATGCATAAGCTATCATCCTCTCCTCTTGCATAAAAACCCACCAAGTCCTTTTAGGGATGCATATGTGTAAACTCTGTAATCAACTCCTGCCCGAGGCAACGCCAAAATTGGTGTTATAGTCAATCTAGTCTTCAGCTCCTCAAATGCCTGCTGACACATCTCATCCGAAAAAAAAGGGTACCCCTTCCTCGTCTAATTCATTAGGGGACCGATTATCTTAGAGAAGCCCTGAATGAATAGACTGTAGTATCTGGCCAATTATAAGAAGTTGTGCACCTTAGTGCGTGTAGTGGATTTTTATCACTCCATCACGGAAGAAACTTTCCCCGAGTTCACGGATATCTCCCGCTCGAACACAATGTGACCCAAGAATTGTACCTCTCTCAGTCAAAACCCGCACTTCTCAAACTTTTCATATAACTAATGATCCCAAAGCATCTGTAAGATCACTCGTAGATGCTCTGCATGGTCCTACAAAGTCGTAGAATATATCTGTGGTGACAATTATTATGCAACACAAATAGATATGAAAGAGGCAATGACCAAGAAAAGATAAATAAAATACCAATCACACAACAACAGGTATACATGGTTCAGCAAAGATGTGCCTACGTCCACGGTGGTGCAGTCAGTGTTATTTCTCTATATTCTGAAGAATAAGTACAGAGAATACAACTTGTCCTTTGCCCCGGACTTAGGGTTTAATTTATACATGTATATGTTGGTTAGTGGGGGTGATGGATTCCTCCTTATTAGCCATCTCCCCTGTAACTTTCCTACATGGGATCGCGCTCCCCCACAACTTCTCTTCATGGGATCGTGGAGTAATCGGATCAACACAAAAGGTGATGGGCCTGGGCTTTGGGCCGCTAAGGCGAGGCTACTCGTCCAGGCCTATAATGCTAAATTCAGGGTACCCACAATTGCCCCTAAATTTGTTGGGCCATTTTTATGGGTCCAATGAATTTAAATGATCAGCTATTATGGTTGATTTCTTTGAAAACTGTGAAGTTACTTTGGCGGCACCCGCTTCGCTATCCGTGCGCTATGATTAGAATTGAAGGCTTGTTGGAATAAGGCACATTTCTCTTCGTCGCTTCAGCTTTTTCAGTAATCTTCTATCTTCTGAGAACTCTTACGCTTTGTACCTTCTGTTTTTCGATCTCTACTCTTGTTGCTTCTTCGCCATTTGACCTGATCTTCTGTCTTGTAAGTCTCCCGTGCTCTTTGCATTTTCTCTTTGGTTTGTAGTTTTTCTGGTATTTTTCCAATGGCGAAGATTGGAAATAGGTCAGTCACTGAGTTTAGAAAATTCTACAATATTTCTGAGTGGGTAGAGATTGAGTGTTGTGCCTCGCCTCCTAGGAACGTTAGGGATATAGAGGATGCACATTGGATTCACGTTTTGTTGCTCTCCCAGGGGGGACTTACCTTTCCCCCTAATGATCTGTTTCTGCATTTCTTTAGCTATTTTAGTATTGTGCCTGCACAATGTTCGCCCAACGTATGGAAAATAGTGAACGGCGTGCATAAGATAAATCAATTGTATGGCACAAGGTTAGGGCTTGCCGAGGTCTTCTTTTGTTACTCCTTTTCTCGAATGAGATCAGGTGTCCTGTACCTTAAGGCTAGGAGCCCTGATAGGGTATTGGTAGTAAATTTACCAGATTCCCATAAGGACTACTGGCAAGAAGGTTTTCTTGTTAGGAATTGGCAACTCTCCCCCCAATTTGAAGGGTCGAGGTCTGAGAGGTTCACTGTTCCCTTTTATGGGGAAGAATATATAGGTAGATGTTATATTATTGTTTCAACCTTTGCTGACTTGTGATTTTTCTAACCTCTCTTTGCTTTTTCTTTCACAGCGAGGATAAAGAATTTGGAGCCTGCTCTCAGCGAGGTTCGTATCTCGGAACTGGTGAAAGCTTGGAATATAAGGGAGCCTCTGGGTGACGGCGATCATTCTAGGTCTGCTGTTTTTTTGCTTGAATACAAGAACACAGGCTCCAACTTCATAGCCCGACCTGTGGATAGTGTTCCAGACTTTGACTCTTCCGAAGAGATTTCGGCTGAGCCCATCCAGTTGGACGAAGAAGAGAGCAGCTCGGAGAGTGAGCCTACAGGCGTTGTGAGTAATTTGGGTGCAGGGAGTGCTGACAGTAGCAGTTCTTCTGAAGGGGATTCCGAGGCTCGAGACTCGTCGAGCACTACCAGCAGTTCTGGTGAAGAGATGCCTCCCAGGAAGAATTTGATCAGAGATGACGATGATGATGATGATGTGCTCCTTGCACATAGGTCCAAGAAACCGAAGACTGCCTCTGGGGCCATAGCTACTGGTTCTCGACCTTCTTCTCATGAGCAAGAGAAGAAGAAGAGAGAAGAGGAGAAGGCGAGGGAGAGAGAGAGGAAAAAGGAGGAGGAGAGGAAGAAAGTGGAGGAGAGAAAGAGAAGGGAGAGGGAAAAAGAGGAGGAGAGGAGGAAGGTGGAATCAAGGACCAAAACTGGTCAAGCCCTGGTCCCAGTGTCTGCCTTGCCCGAGGGGGCTTCGGTGGCTGCCTCTCCTCAGCTTGCCCCTGCGCTGCTCGAGAGAGCAGTTCTTCCTGCAGATCGCGAGAGGGCGTTGGTGTCCGATCAATTGGCTCTGCAGGCTAGCCATAGGCTTGCCTTGGTAAAGTTCTCTTCTAATTCTTAATTTCTTTTAACCAGTTTTGATGGTTTCTTCTTCTTGATCCCTTCCTTGTTCTTTGCAGTTTGTGACCGACTTCCTTGTGCTTTATCGCTCTCGCAACGAGCTGGTGAGAAGGAATGGTGAGCTGGAGCAGCAAAAATCTTCCCTGGTAGCCAGGGGGTCTCTGCTGGAGGCCGATCTGAAGGTTGTTGATGTAGCTCGAGCTTCATCTGACTTGGCTCTTGTTAATTCTGCTCGCGAGAGAGATGATGCGGTCAGGGAGCTTGGCGAGCTGAGGAAGGCGTATGACCTGGTGTGCTCGAGCAAGCTAGACCTTGCAGAGAAGAACAGGGTTCTGGCCGAGCAACTGGAGGCGGAGAAAGCCCAGTGATGCGACGCAAATATTGCGTATTTCACCCGTTAACCTACGCCTTATTAGCCCCCTCGGGTATCTTAATCCCTATATTTATGCTCGTTAACCAGACAACCTCGGATTTCTATGTTAACATGTTTTGCAGGGGTTAATTGAGCTTTTGTAGGTATTTGGATGCTTAGTATGAAGTTCGGACGCTTTCCGGAATTGTTTCGTCGACTTTTGCATCTTCGGGGGCATTTTAGTAATTCCATCTTTCGGGTTTGAATCCCGAGCTCTTCACGGAAGTTGAAGCCCTTTGATTTCTCTTCGCGTGGCCGCCGACGGTGCATGATTCCGAGTTGTATCGAAAGAGTTATGGCATTTTTAGGATGGTTTTTACTTCAAATTCACACTCAAGGTCACATTCAAGGGCATTTTAGTCATTTAATATTTTGGTTTTTTAGCCTAATGTCTTCATGGATGTTGTAGTCCTTTGAGTTATCTTCGGGTAGCCTCCGACCGTGCCTCATTCCGAGCTATAACGAAGAAATGACGGCATTTTCCGTAAAACAGGACAAAGCTGCAGAATTCAGACCTGTAGGTTGCGAATCGATTCGGCCCAAAACCGAATCGATTCGCCCCTGCTGCAGAATTGCAGTTCGAAATTCCCCTGTTTCCGAATCGATTCGGACCATTTCCGAATCGATTCGGCCCTCCAGATTTTTGGTTTTCTTCCCTTTTATTACAAGTTTGCCATAGGATATTTTGTATATAACACTTTCTCTTCATTTTGAAGAGGAATCTCTTCATTTTTAGCTTAGTTTAGGGTTTTGGTTTGGAGAGGTTTTCTTCATTTCTCTTTGGGATGATAACCATTTGGGGTTTGTAAGTTCAACTTTTCATTTCCTTTACCATTAATATAGTTGTTCTAGTTTATTTCCATTGTTGTTGTTTACTTTCATGCTTAGATAATTAGTTTTAGTTATTTATTCCTTGCTTAATTAGTTTATAGCTTTGTTAATTAGTTTCATTTATGTCTTGCCCTTAGATAAATAGGGTCGGGATTGCATTTCCGTCATTTACGGGTTTGGACCTCGAAAATTAGGTTTTGTGTAAAATTGCGTTTAATTGAAACCGCGTGTATTAAAGTTGGATTGTTATGCGTTTAACTTTATTTGTCACGCAACTTTAGTGTTTATAGCGACAATCCGAATTTAATCCGCGTGTGACCATTTTCAGTTAAATGTTTAATCTCGCAACTTTGGGTTAAATTCCTTCTTGTGTGATGTTTATGCTTAATTGTAAATGCTCGATTAAATGTTTTCGAACCGTAATTCTAATTAGTAGTTGTTTAGCCCGTGTGGTGGAATGCGATCCCGATCCTCGCTTTACTTTATTTTAGCGTAACTTCTCTTTTATTTAGTCACCATAAACACCATATCACCTTTTCTTATTTCTTTTACACCCTTTTTATTTTCAGAAGTTTTAAAACAATTAAAGTCTAAAATTTAATCACTCCCTGTGGATTTCTTACGATACCCGACTTACCGCTGTGCTTGCCTCGCAAGTGTAGTAGTAGCTTAGGTTTTTTGTATCGCGGCGGCGAAACACACAACGATTGTGTCCTCACACGAACACACTTTTTCCGCTCGATCAAAATGGCGCCGTTGCCTATGATCATACTTGAAATGTGTTACTTGAGCATGATTTTCATATATTGTTTTGACTCGAGAATTGCGTATACTTTGTGAAATGATCATAGGCAATCTTTGTTATATCACCCATATTAGCCTTGACCTCACCATATATGTTTCCCTAGTCAACCCCTTTGAGCCTAAATAGTAGCCTTTTGTTTCATTACCCAAAATCCCATAACCAACTCCAAATTGGAGTTTTAAGCCATACATACACCTTACATACATTTGTTTGGAATGTTACTTGGGATTGAATGTTGTTGTTGTATTGCGATTGCAATTTTAGGCATATGAGAGTATGATAAGCAAAGAAAAGAAAGTAGTGAAAAAAGTGAAGAAAAAGAGAAAGCAAAAAGCAATAGAAAACAAAAGAGAAAAAGGAGAAAAAGAAGAAAAGAAAAGAAAGAGAAAGTTGTATTTGTTGCGTATAGTTCAATAAGCTTTGATTACTCTCCAAATGATACATTTAATGCTTGTTTTGGAACTTGTTTTTCCAATTTTGTTATTGCACGCATTCTCTCATTATCCCGAGTTTTCATCCCGAACACTTTGAATCCGTACATACATTCCTTCATTTCGTACCCTAGCCTATCCTACATTACAACTCTATTACAAGTCCTATGTGATCTTAGGTTGATGTAATTCAAAAGTTTAAATAGTTTTGATAATCTGTGAAAATGCATTTCGCCTCTTTTAGTGAGTGGTATCTTTCATTGAGATTGCAAGTTTTTCATTTCCTATATAGCGTTCCTCATTTGTGACATGTGTGCGGCCTAGTTTCCATTTACATTTACTCTTTATGCCCGCATGTCACGTGTATTACCTCCCATTCCGAGTGATTTCATTTGTTGAGCGTAATGCCCGTGAGGATTGAATATATGCTTGCTTTGATTAGTATCCGATTTATATAATTTTTTTTGCCAAATCACACTATGCATGTGCTCTCCCCCCTCCCACTTTTAAAGTTTCAATTCTATGAGGTGCATTCAACTTGTTAATAACAACGGACTTTAGCTTGAATTCGTTCAATATGCTAATAACATGTTTGAAATCTTTTTCGTTGTTGTTGAGTTTGTCGCATGTTTGGTTGGGCATATTTTGAGGAAATCAGATGATGTTTGTGGGTTTCATCCCTGAAAACCCTCACGAGACAACACTCGTCCACTAGGGTAACCTAGGGGTTTAACGGCTTATTGCATACGCTAAATGCAATCGAATCACCCGCGAAAGTGGCCTTATGCTTTTATACCATACTTTTGTACTATCTCCTACTTTTGGTCTGCTTGTTGTTCTTGTAGTTTCTTATTTCATTGCTAGAGACTAGCAATGTGTAAGTTAGGGGGTGTGATGCGACGCAAATATTGCGTATTTCACCCGTTAACCTACGCCTTATTAGCCCCCTCGGGTATCTTAATCCCTATATTTATGCTCGTTAACCAGACAACCTCGGATTTCTATGTTAACATGTTTTGCAGGGGTTAATTGAGCTTTTGTAGGTATTTGGATGCTTAGTATGAAGTTCGGACGCTTTCCGGAATTGTTTCGTCGACTTTTGCATCTTCGGGGGCATTTTAGTAATTCCATCTTTCGGGTTTGAATCCCGAGCTCTTCACGGAAGTTGAAGCCCTTTGATTTCTCTTCGCGTGGCCGCCGACGGTGCATGATTCCGAGTTGTATCGAAAGAGTTATGGCATTTTTAGGATGGTTTTTACTTCAAATTCACACTCAAGGTCACATTCAAGGGCATTTTAGTCATTTAATATTTTGGTTTTTTAGCCTAATGTCTTCATGGATGTTGTAGTCCTTTGAGTTATCTTCGGGTAGCCTCCGACCGTGCCTCATTCCGAGCTATAACGAAGAAATGACGGCATTTTCCGTAAAACAGGACAAAGCTGCAGAATTCAGACCTGTAGGTTGCGAATCGATTCGGCCCAAAACCGAATCGATTCGCCCCTGCTGCAGAATTGCAGTTCGAAATTCCCCTGTTTTCGAATCGATTCGGACCATTTCCGAATCGATTCGGCCCTCCAGATTTTTGGTTTTCTTCCCTTTTATTACAAGTTTGCCATAGGATATTTTGTATATAACACTTTCTCTTCATTTTGAAGAGGAATCTCTTCATTTTTAGCTTAGTTTAGGGTTTTGGTTTGGAGAGGTTTTCTTCATTTCTCTTTGGGATGATAACCATTTGGGGTTTGTAAGTTCAACTTTTCATTTCCTTTACCATTAATATAGTTGTTCTAGTTTATTTCCATTGTTGTTGTTTACTTTCATGCTTAGATAATTAGTTTTAGTTATTTATTCCTTGCTTAATTAGTTTATAGCTTTGTTAATTAGTTTCATTTATGTCTTGCCCTTAGATAAATAGGGTCGGGATTGCATTTCCGCCATTTACGGGTTTGGACCTCGAAAATTAGGTTTTGTGTAAAATTGCGTTTAATTGAAACCGCGTGTATTAAAGTTGGATTGTTATGCGTTTAACTTTATTTGTCACGCAACTTTAGTGTTTATAGCGACAATCCAAATTTAATCCGCGTGTGACCATTTTCAGTTAAATGTTTAATCTCGCAACTTTGGGTTAAATTCCTTCTTGTGTGATGTTTATGCTTAATTGTAAATGCTCGATTAAATGTTTTCGAACCGTAATTCTAATTAGTAGTTGTTTAGCCCGTGTGGTGGAATGCGATCCCGATCCTCGCTTTACTTTATTTTAGCGTAACTTCTCTTTTATTTAGTCACCATAAACACCATATCACCTTTTCTTATTTCTTTTACACCCTTTTTATTTTCAGAAGTTATAAAACAATTAAAGTCTAAAATTTAATCACTCCCTGTGGATTTCTTACGATACCCGACTTACCGCTGTGCTTGCCTCGCAAGTGTAGTAGTAGCTTAGGTTTTTTGTATCGCGGCGGCGAAACACACAACGATTGTGTCCTCACACGAACACACTTTTTCCGCTCGATCACCCAGGCAGCCACTCTTAAGGAAGATTCGTATAACTCTGGCTGGTCTGCTGCGTATGAGGACGCTGAGGTTCAGATAGGCTATATCAGCCGTCTGAACTTCAAGAAAGGTTGGAATAAGGCTCTCGTGGCTGCTGGGGTGGACGTTGCATCCCCCCTCTTTGACGAGCACGATCCAGGGCCAAAGCCAGTCGTAGATGAGGACCCAACCCCAACTGTTGAAGGCAGCGATTCTGTCTTTCAGGCGACTTCTACTGATGTTCCTTTGGTCGAGAGGACAGAGGACACCCCGACAGAGGGTAATGCACCTGCTGATGCTGATAAGGACAAGGGACCATCCACCTCTGGGCCAGCCGAGGTTGCTAATAGATAGGGCTGCTTTGTAATTTTTTCTTTTTCAATCTGATGTAACCTCGTTCCTTATTAATGAAAAAGGCTTCATTTTTGTTTATGTTAATCTCTTTCTTTTCTCTTTCTTTTACTTGTAGTTGGTTGATGTGGATGATTATATTCCTGTTACCTCCCAACTAGGTAGGACTCTTGGTCCTAATGCAAGCCCTGCAGTTCTCCAGGCCTTTGCTAGACTTTGCAAGTTTGCTAAGTCAAGGAACCAGAAATATAAGGATCAGTCCGAGCTAGTGGCCAAGTTGAAGGACAGGCTCCAGGAGATGGAAGAAATCGGTGCTTCAGTGCAAGAAGAAGTCAGTGCACTGAGAGCAAGGTTGCTGGAGGCCACCGAGAATAACCAGGTTGGGGAGTTCCTGCAGCAGGAGAATGAAGACTTGAGGAGGGAAGTCCTAAGGCTTAAGGAGCATTCGCCGAGCATCGTTTCGGCAGTCCTACAAGGCTCCTCTTCATCGCGAGCTGCTCGGCCTCCCCTCCCGCGTGCTGGTAGGAGTGCCAGGGGTAGGAACAGGGAAGCCGAGGAACAGCGTGAGAGGGAAATGGAGGAGCTGCGCGGCGATGTTCGGCGAGCTTATGTGACTGCTACTGGGCTCCAGAGGGACGTTACCCGACTGCGGCATCTATTCAAGAAGGGCCCTCGCCAAGTGTGGTCTGATGGCTATGATCAGGGCTGGCTGGATGCTCCCATAAGATTATCAGAGTTCGAGGAGCTCTCCTTCATCAGGGGGTGGTTGAGTGCTCTCAAAGATCTGCAGGTCCCGAGGAACTCGACGTTGTGGTATCGACACGAGATGTCCTCCTCTACTCTGATGCCCAATCCATTCAGGCGGGATGATCGATGGATCCCCATCGATGCTATTCCCCGATGACTATTGGAATTGGACGCATATGAGGTCGTGGAGGAGCTCGCTCCTGCTCCTGATGATGGAAGGAGAGCTAAAGTTGCTGATTATCTTGCTCGGAGGCTTCCACCTCCTTGAGATTTTGTTTTTTTTAATAATTGTAAATGCTTTGGGCGAGCTTCGCCGACTAAACATGTACTATTATTGTTTGTAAATATAAAAGATTAATGGAAAGTTCGAGTTTTGGGTGATTTTGCCGACTAAACGTGTTCATCCAATCCTTTTATATTTTTGCAGCTTCACAATCCTTTTTATTTTGTCATGTGAGTGTCCGCCCAGTCCAGTATTAAGAATACCATTGTGCCCTCCCTTTACCTTTTAGGTCGTGTCGTCACACTCCCTTAGGCCTAAGTAGGGCAATTGGTGAGGACACACCTGGTATTGGATGTCTTCATCCGGTCAGGATTTTGTTCAACCAAAGTAGGTTTGATGCCTAAGAGTACTCTGTAGGGCTTCATATATTGACATGGGAAATGCTAAGAGGTCTGTTGTGCTTCATGACGATGACCTGAGGAGGGGTGTTCCCCTGCTATGTCAACCATTATGCCTGTGATTTGAAAGGGATGTGCAGTAAGATGTAATTGTTACTTTTTAGAGAGTGATCAACTGAGAAATTTTTATTGGTGAATTGAGAAATGAACTGCCCTTTCACATAATGAGTACAATAAAAGATCTAACAATAGAACTCCTAAAAATATAATTTCTTGAGATTAGCTGCGTTCCATGCTCGTGGTATCTCTCTGCCCTCCATCGTTTTCAAATGATAGGCACCTCGCAGGTCGTCTTTAATTATCTTATAAGGTCCTTCCCAGTTCGGGCCCAGTTTACCGTTTGATGGCTTCACTGTGTTGCCCAGGACCTTTCTTAGAACATAGTCCCCAACTTTGAATTTCCTCGGATTGACCCTTTTGCTGTAGTGCTTCGCGAGTTGTTGCTGATAGCTTGCTAGTTTTACTAGGGCAAGTTCCCTGCGCTCGTCGGCCAGGTCGAGTTCGGCGAGCAAAGCCTGATCGTTCTGGCCCTGCTCGACAAGGTCGGATCTCATTGTAGGCAATCCTGCTTCTAGTGGGATGACCGCCTCCATACCATATGCTAGTGAGAATGGCGTTTCTCCTGTGGCTCGCCTAGGAGTCGTTCTGTACGCCCATAGGATATGCGGTAGCTCGGTTGTCCACGTGCCTTTGGCTCGCTCTAACCGCTTCTTCAATCCAGCGATCACTGTCTTGTTGGAAGCCTCATCTTGTCCGTTGCTTTGAGGGTAGGCCACCGAGCTGAAGTGGTGCCTGATCCCGTGTTTATCGCAGAAGTCCTGAAAAGGGCCACTCTCGAACTGTGTTCCATTGTCAGTGATGATGGTTCTGGGGATCTCGAATCGAGTGATTATATTTCTCCATATGAACCTCATCATGTCAGCATCTCGGATGTTCGCCAGTGGTTCTGCCTCGATCCACTTGGGAAAGTAATCAGTTGCAACCAACAGGTATTTGCGATTGCCGGCAGCGGTGGGCAGTGGTCCCACGATGTCCATTCCCCACTGGGCGAAGGGCCAGGGACTGGTCAGGGATTTTAATTCGCTGGCGGGCTGGTGGACCATGGGAGCGTGAAGTTGGCATTTTAGGCATTTGCGGACATATACTGCGGAGTCCTTTTGCATGTATGGCCACCAGTAACCTTCCTTCATTGCTCGGAAGGCTAGAGACCTTCCTCCGACGTGACTTCCACAGATTCCTTCGTGAAGCTCGTTAAGCACTGCTTTGACATCGCCTGGGTGGATGCATCTAAGGTAGGGGCTGGAGAAAGATCTTTTATACAAGTCGCCTCCTGTGGATAAGTGAAAGCGAGCAGCTTTGACTCTTATCTGGTGGGCAGTTCTCTTATCCTCTGGGAGCGTTTCGTTCTTTAAATAATCTCTCAAGGGATCCATCCAGTTGGGGGCTGATTCCAATTGGAGTATTGGTTTTGCTTTTGTCGGCTCGCAGTTGGGGTAAATGCTTGGGCAACTGAGTAAATCGATAGGGATGATCCTTTTAAGGCTAGAATCAACTGCCGAGCTCAGGGCTGCTAAGGCGTTAGCGTGGCTATTTTGCCCCCTGGGAAACTGTTGGATGTAGATCTCTTCAAAGTTCGCCATTAAGTTTTTTACCAAGGAGAGGTAGGCTGCCATTCTCTCATCCTTCGCGTTATAGTCTCCACTTATCTGATTGGAAACTAGTTGCGAATCTCCGAATACCTGCAAATGCTTCGCTCCCAGAGTTTGCGCCCTTTGGAGACCTGCTATCAAGGCTTCGTATTCTGCTTCGTTGTTGGAGGCTGCAAATCCCAGCCTTATTCCTTGCTCGAGGACTGTATTTTCTGGAGTGATGAGAACAATTCCTACTCCTGCCCCCTTTGAGTTGGAGGCTCCATCAACGAATAGTTTCCAGCCTTCCCTTGTAGCCTGGTTGTTTTGTTCTGTTGGCTTATGTTGGTCGAAGGGTTCTTCGCCTGTGAATTCAGCTATGAAATCAGCAAGGATTTGACCCTTGATAGCTATCCTTGGTTGAAATTGGATGTCAAATCGGCCGATCTCGACTGACCATTTAGGCAGTCTGTCCGACAAATCCGCCTTCCTTAGGACAGCCTTGAGGGGGTGTGATGTAAGGACGATGATCGTATGAGCTTCGAAGTAATGCTTCAGTTTCCTCGAGGCCATTACTAGGGCGAATGCGAGCTTTTCCAATGGTAGGTAGCGCTGCTCGGCATCCAGTAGGGTTTTGCTCACGTAATAGACTAGATGTTGGATCCCTGTAACTTCACACATTAGCGCTGAGCTGACAGTATGGCTGGATACAGGGAGGTAGAGGTACAAAGAGTCCATTTGATGTGGTATGACAAGCAGCGGTGGGGAGCTTAGGTAGGACTTGAGCTCGTCTAACGCTCGTGAGCAACCTGGGGTCCATTCTACTATTTTGCTGCCTTTTAAGAGTTGGAAGAAGGGCTTGCATCTCTCAGAGGATTTAGAAATGAAACGATTTAGAGCAGCGAGCATTCCAGTGAGCTTCTGTACATCTCGGACTGTGCGAGGAGGTTGCACTCTTTTGATTGCATCAATCTGGTATGGATTATCCTCTATGCCTCGCTTGCTGACCAAATACCCAAGAAACTTTCCTGACTGGACACAGAAGGAACACTTGCTCGCGTTGAGTTTCATTCGGTACTTCCTGAGGATTTCGAAGGTACTTGATAGGTCCGAGAGGTGATTTTCCTTCTCCTTGCTCTTGACGAGCATGTCGTCGATGTAGACCTCCATTGTGTTTCCCATTTGATTTTTGAACATTTTAGTAACTAGCCGCTGATAGGTTGCCCCTACATTTTTTAGCCCAAAAGGCATGACCTTGTAACAGTATAAACCAACCGTCATGATAAACGCCGTTTTGTCCTGATCTGGGGCATACAGGGGAATCTGGTGATATCCTGAGTATGCGTCCAGGAAACTCATTCGTTCATGAGCTGCGGTGGCGTCTACTAGTTGGTCTATTTTTGGAAGAGGGAAGCTATCCTTGGGGCAGGCTTTGTTGAGGTCAGTGAAGTCTATGCAAACTATCCACTTCCCGTTGCTTTTTGGAACTACCACTGGGTTGGATAACCATTTGGGGAATTGCACTTCCCGTATGGACCCTGCATCCAGCAGTTTTTCGACTTCTTTTTCTATTGCTTTGGCCTTCTCGGGAGCAGTTCGTCGTGCCTTCTGCGCTATCGGCTTGAATGTGGGATCGACGTGCAACTGATGGCAGACCATACTGGGATCGATTCCTGGCAGCTCATAGGGTTCCCAAGCGAAAACATCTATGTTGCTTCTGAGTAAGGTTGACAAATCCTTTTGCTCTTGGTCACTGAGTGAGGTTCCGATCAGGAAGACTCTGCTGTTGTTGCCTTCTTTAGCCGACACTTCTACCAGGTCCTCGACGACGCGCTCGGAGGGGAGGAGCCTGGTCTCTTCCACTCCAGGCCTTCCATATTTTAATTTCTATTTGGAAGGAATTGCACCTTCCTCCACTTTCTCGCTGGTTTGAACGGCTCTTTTCTCTGGCTTTGGTCGGATGGCCACTATGAAGCACTTTCTTGCCATCGCTTGGTCGCCATGTATCTCCATCACTCCCCGCTCGGTGACATATTTGAGTTTCAGGTGGTAGGTCGAGGAGACTGCCTTCATTGCATGAAGCCATCCCCTGCCGAGGATGGCTTGATACGGTGAATCGATGTCGACCACCAAGAATTCGATCATTTTGGAAACATTTCCAGCGCGCACAGGCAGTACTATTTTGCCCAGAGGCATGGTCATCTTCCCAGCGAAGCCGACCAGAGGGATAGTGGTTCCCTTTAGGTCGGCGATGTTCAACTTCAATTTCCGGAACAGGTCGATGTACATTACTTCGGATGAGCTCCCTTGATCGACGAGCAGCCTGTCGATGTCAAAGTTGGCTATCCTGAGTGTAATGACTAAGGCATCATGATAAGGGGTCCTTACTCCTACAAGATCTTCATCCGTGAAGACAACATGCTTATTGTAGTTGATGTCTTCTGCTCGCCGGCGTTTTCCTGACTGTGATTTTACTGGATCGATCTGAAAAGATTGCGTTACCGCTGTCAGTTTCTTTACCTCCATCCGAGCTGAGTTACCCTGGATTTGCTTGACATCACATACTCCATGGATTACTGCGAATTCGTGTCCGGCGTCATCTTCCAATACGTTGTCGGGTTTCGCCTCTTTGTGGGCAGTCACTCTCTCTACCTTCTTTTCTACAAAGTCATTCAAATGTCCGGATTGGGCCAACTCCTTGAGATGGGACTTAAGAGCCTTGCAATGCTCGGTCTTATGCCCTCCCTCTTTATGGAAAGTGCATCTTAATGCATTGTTTCTTTTCTAGGGGTCTCCTCCCATTTTCCGGGGCCATTTGACGAACGGCTCATCCTTGATCTTTGCGAGAATTTTGTAAATTGGTTCTTTGAAGACGGTGTTAACCGCCTGGAACGATTTTGTAACGTCAGGGTTCCCTCCGTTTTTGGAGCCATTCTTGCCCCCACTCTTTCCTCCTTTTTTCTGGTTCTCAACTTTCTCACTTCCCTTGGTAGTGAGCTTGGCTCGACCGTTTTCTCCCACATTAAGGCGGGTGACATCTTCCACCTTTGCGTATTTCTCAATCCGGGCCATCAGGTCGTCAATGGTTGTAGCTTCCTTCTTTGTCAAGGACTGGTAAAGGAGGGAAGAGCTAGGTAGCCCAATTTTGAATGAAGCCACTGCCACTTCTTTCGCGCAGTCCTCGACCTCGTTGAATAACTCCCAGTACCTCTTCGCGTAGTCTCGGAGTGTCTCCTGAGGTGTTTTCTTCATTGTTAATAGAGCATCCATCCTTTTGGGATGGGAGCTGCTGGTGATGAACCGGGTCGTAAAGAGCTCGGCCAGGGATTTGAAATTTCTGATGGATCGGTGAGGGAGTTTCTCAAACCATTTATGGGCCACGTCATGAAGGCTCGAAGGGAAAATACGGCACATCAGTGCATCTCGGTGATTCCAAAGGGTCATAGCCTACCGGTACTGCCTGACATGATCAATGGGATCAGTCTTCCCGTCGTAAATCTTGAACCTTGGAATGGCAAACTTTTTTGGGAGCCTCTTCTTCTTCTTCAATTTCCCTCGTGAAGGGTGATTTCATCTGGGTCTTGAGGGCTCTCCTGGCGAGTTCTCTGGTCGACCTGGTGCCGCGGTCAGCTGGATGTTGGTCCATTTCTCTGCGAACCAGGTTCCGTATGTTTTCGTCGCTGCGAGCAGGGCTCTGGTAGCGGCGAGCTTTTCTTAGTTGTTCGCGGAGGTCGTCGTCTGAGTCGCCACCTTCGTACCCTTGATATTGCCGCCTAGGGCTCCTTCCTCGGCTGCGAGATTTGCTCGCCTGAGGGCTAGGAGTGCGATAGGGGCGTCTCCTGGTATCAGGACGTAGTTCCTTCTCCAGTTTTTCCAATCTTCTTTTCAAGCGAGCATTCTCAGCCTCATATCTGCGAGAAGACTCCCTCTGCTCGTGGAGCCTTGCCTCGTATGCATCGATCAATCTGGATATCTACGTGGACCTTGCTGGTCCTTGACTCTCTTCTGAGGCTGGCCTTTCTAAGCGAGCCCCTTGATCTGAACATCGAACTTCAGACCTAATCCTGCGAGGAGCAGGTGGCTCCTGAATATCTCCTGCTTGAGGAGCGTTGCTGCTGTGACCAAACATCTTAGATTTTTTCTTGGCGTGGGCTCTTCTCAGGGAAAGATGAACGCTTCCCACAGACGGCGCCAATTGTGGTGACAATTATTATGCAACACAAATAGATATGAAAGAGGTAATGACCAAGAAAAGATAAATAAAATACCAATCACACAACAACAGGTATACGTGGTTCAGCAAAGATGTGCCTACGTCCACGGTGGTGCAGTCAGTGTTATTTCTCTATATTCTGAAGAATAAGTACAGAGAATACAACTTGTCCTTTGCCCCGGACTTAGGGTTTAATTTATACATGTATATGTTGGTTAGTGAGGGTGATGGGTTCCTCCTTATTAGCCATCTCCCCTGTAACTTTCCTATATGGGATCGCGCTCCCCCACAACTTCTCTTCATGGGATCGTGGAGTAATCGGATCAACACAAAAGGTGATGGGCCTGGGCTTTGGGCCGCTAAGGCGGGGCTACTCGTCCAGGCCTATAATGCTAAATTCAGGGTACCCACAATATCAAAATATCATCTACGAACACGATAATAAATCGATTCAAAAATACCCTGAACACTCGGTTCGTCAATTCCATAAATACTGTTGCTAAATTGGTTAGACCGAATGGCATCAATAAAAACTTGTACAACCCATATCGAGTAAGAAAGGCTGTGTTTGAGACATCCTCCTCCTAGACTCTCAACTTATGGTACCCCAAACTCAAATCAATCTTCAAAAAATACGCATCACCCCTCAATTGGTCAAACAAATCAGCTATACGCGGCAACGAGTGTTTATTTCGAATCATGACTTTGTTCAACTCCCTGTAGTCGACACAAAGTCGTAAATAAATGTCCATATTCTTGACGAATAACACTGGAGCACCCAAGGGTGAAGTACTCCTCCTGATAAACCCCTTCCCTAACAACTTTTCAATCTACTCTCGTAGCTCCCTCATCTCCAACGAAGCCATCCGATACGGAGTACAGGCAATAGGCCTCGTGCTTGGAAATCAAGTCGATCACAAAGTCGATCTCCTGACTAGGTGGTAACCCCAAAATCTCCCCAAAGACATCAGAAAAATCTCTCACCATCGGGATGGAATTTAGAATCACCAAAACCTTGGAAGAAGTATCCTCCTTGATCTAATACAAATGCGTGCTCGCCCACTTCCTACCCCGAAATGGCGAAGACGATGGACATCCCATAGCAATCCACACATGCTCTATAAGTGGCTAGCCACTTCATCCCCAAAATGATGTCATACTCATGCATGTCAAGTACTAGTGAATAAGCAACAAAAGTGAGTCGACCTATCTCGATACCTATACCCCGACACACTAACCGTATGGGTGCCCCTCTACCCACTGGTGAGTCTATGTGTAAAACAATATCTGAAGAAAAATCTACCATAACCATCTCCCGTGCAAGCCTCGTGCTAACAAATGAGTGCGATGCACCTGTATCAAAAAGAATGCCACCAATATGACCAAAAATGGGAAACATACCCTCGACTGCCTGTGGAGGTGCAGGCCCATCTGCTGCTACGACATGGTATACCTGACCATACTACAATGGATGTTTCACCTAAGGTGGGGCGACGGGCGGCTAATGCAGTGGCTCCCTGAGCCAAAATCGGTGGGCACTGTCCTTGAGGCGTCGGGTATCCTCTAAAACCTCCATGTCCCTGGGCTACCTGGTTCGCTCGCGTGCAATGACTCAAAGTGTGACCCCTCTCACCACAAGTGTAAAAATTTCCCTCATAATGAACCCCTCAATTCGTCGGCCCTGCTAGCCTCAGCCCTGCTGCCCTTGGCATTGATGGCCTCTATACTGTTGGCCATGTTTCCCTCTATACTGCTGGCCCTGTCCTACCTGACCTTGACCCTATTGACCCTGCCTATGATGATCATCTACACCCCTGAAATTCTTATTCTGGTTAGTGGGTGGGGTGCCCCTGTTCTGCTAGCCCAGATCCACCTCATCCACTCACCTTGCCTGCTAGATAGATCACTCACCTTTATGGAATTTTTACCCCTTACTTTTTAGGAAAGCCCTGTGATCTTGGTAGTGGGGAAGTGCAGCATTAACCAACTGGTTATAAGTAGTGAAAGTTGGACTCCCCAGAAGAGCCTTCCTGATATGCCAAGTTGACCCTGCAATAAATTTATGCATCCTTATCTGCTCGGTCCGATCTTCCTCCCTGACGAAGTATGAGAGGGCAGTGAACTACTCCTCACACTCTGCGATAGTACGCCCCTCTTGTCTAAGCTCTGTAAATCTGATCCTCATCTTGGATTACATGGCTAGGGGAAATTATTTCCACTCAAACCTCTCCCAAAATTGACCAGTGGTGAGTTTTTCCCTATCCTCAATAGTCGTTACCGCCTCCCACCACTAAAGAGCGGCCCCCGCCAACCTGAATGAAGTTAACATCTGCTTTTGAACCGGTGTACACTCCACCATCCGCAAGTGACTCTCGATGTCCTTCTTCCACTGACTAACAATCAATATATCTACTCTGGAGGTTGGCCCTTAACAAAGGCCTCCCTCGCTCAATCCCACGTGTAGCCCGGTGCCTGTGATGGAATAGCCACCAACTGTGGTGGTGGATGTTGAGGTGCCTGTGGCAGTGGGAAATGTTAGAGCATGGCTTCCATCGCTGTAGATACCTCCTGAGACACAATAGTGTCTATCTCAGCATGGGTGATCAATTGTGGTGCTTGTGGTGCCTATGGTGCCAATGGTGGATCCGAATGGGCCTCCTCGTCCTCAATCGGTGGATTTACTCTCCTCAGTCTACCCTATATTCATTTACCATCTGAAATGAAACAAGGTTTTAATTAATAACAATCATAAGAATACAATGCATCCTAAGTATAGGCTCTATATATCAAAGAGCGTAACGCATAACGTAATGAGCGAAAACACAAATCCTAAGGACACTATAACCGTGCTCTGATACCAACTGTAACAACCCCTATTTCCTCACATAAAGGCGGTTCAGGAACAATACGTCGAAGATAGGTCTTGATTGTCAATTAATACCATCCTTAGAACAAATGAGAGTATAAATAGTATTAATTATGGCCCAAGTTTGAAAAGCCAAGAATACATTCGTAACAAATAAATAGATCTAAACCACCAACAATAATATAAATATCCAACCAGAGTAATATAAGTCTCAACCAACATAAAGTAAAAGTCTCGGCCTTATGCCCTTACAAATGTTCCCAAATGAATAAATAAGTACGGCAGAATAAGCACCTACACTAGAATCGAAGAGTTTAAAAATTGAGGCACAAATGAGGCTGCAGGACTAATATAGCACATCCATATATCCCTGTCTAGGAGCACCTGGGGGAAAAATATTTAAATTTGGGTCAGAGCCTGAGGTGTGCAACAATTAACTTAATTAATTTATGATGCAAAAATACAGTCAATGCACAATAAATATTCCCCCTTTCTCACTCACATGCGTATAACACCTCACCCCTCTGTAACATTTCGTATTTCATTTAATATTTAATGAATTCGGCTAATTGTAAATTACTTGTGTGTCATAATTTAATTGAATTTCTAAGTATTAGTATTTATTTAATTATTAATCAGGATAGTAAATGGTTAATATATATGGAATTTATATTACTAGGTGAATAGTAATAATTTATTTACGTCATAATGAGTGATAGTGACGTGGTATTAATTTATTTCAACCACAAGTTGTGTATAGACTATTGGGGTCGAGATAAGGACTTTTAGTAAAATAATTCGTATGATAATTCTGAGTGTACGGTTGATTTCGGATAGGTCGAAATAGTAAAAAAAGAGTACCCGGTGATAGTAAATAGGTCTCGGGGCATTTTTAGGCATAACCAGGCCCACACGGAAGTGTTTGGGCCATTTTAATAAGGCCCATAAGCCTAAAAACGGGGTTGGGTTAGTAAAACCAAAAATTGAGAGGGTGTGGCATCCATAACTCATTTAAGAAACCCTAAGTATGTTGGGGTGAATAGAGGGAGAAATTGGAGAACCCTTGGGAGCCAAAATCGAGAACAAGTGTGTGTGTTTTTCATCAAATCACCATCTACATCAAAGGATTCAGAGTCTACAAAATCCATCAGGCAAGCGGTTAATTTGTTTCAACGTAATCTGTGATAACCAATTCATATCATAGTGGGTGTGATAAAATTTAGTATTTTGGGTTCGGGTTGAGACATAAATTGGGTATTCATAATTTATGGAGTAAAACGAGTAAGAAGTTTGAGGGTTAGTGTTATATTGTTTGGGAATATAAGGTGAGATTATAAACCCAGAAATTTATGCGTAAAGATAATTTGGTATTTCTCGATTCGTGAAACTTAGGGATGATTTTCATGTACTGGAATAATATAGAGTTGATAAAATTAATAGCGTTAGTGTTTAGCAATTTTGAAAGCATGAAACCATTAAGAATAGTTGAAATTGCAAAGGTTTATAGAAGGAGGAATTCTGGGAAAATATCTGAGAAGTTTTAACAATGGCAGCGATGCACCGGAGAAGAAGAAGTGGAGAAAGAAAACCCAGGGGTCGTTCGAACGACCTGGGTATGGTTCGAGTGATGCCACCTGTCGTTCGAATGACGGGGTGGATCGTTCAAACGACGTGATTACTTTAGGCTGAGGTTTGATTGATTTCGAAATTAGGTCAGGGGCATTTTTTTAGGTTAAAGGAAATTATAGTAACGGTGGGGCTTATATCCTTTTATGGTTAGGAATTATTTAAGAAAGTGTGTATAAACAATCTTGTGGAGACATAAGAGGGAGGATTAAATATTGAATTTGATGGGGTAAATTCTACGAATTTAATTTACGGTCCAAAGGAGAGTGTCCGGGTATTTTGGTTGAGTGATGCCATGATAGCCAATTAATTAATGCGAACATTAATTAAAGTTTAGAGTCGGGAATTGACTCGGATATTTTGGGCTAGTGCTACGAGTGCTTAGGTATGAATTTGGCCGCGATAATTTATTATAGGGTTATATAAAAATTTATGGAATATTATAAATAAAAAAGGTGTTAACCGGAATAATGGTATTTTGAGGAATAAATTATGAGAGAAGGAATTTCGGCCTAAAAGAGTGAGTCTGGGTATTTTAGTTAGGGGACACAACTTGAGTGATAAATAAATAAATATGAGTTTTATTTAAATTACAAGTTGGTATATAGACTTGGGAATGTTAGGCTAGTGTTACGGTAATTGTGCACGGATTAGCCGGGATTAATTATATACATATATATATATATATATATATATATATTTGTGTGCTTTATAAATATTTATGTGAATAATATTTATAGGAATGCATACGCCTGTAGTGCTATCACGGAAGGTTTCACAGTGTCGGTGAATCCCCTGGCTTGAGAAGCAGGGCGATTATAATCCCTAATCATAGTCGCCCAGGATTTTATTTGTGATTTACTTTCACGGGTGAACCGCTTTAGGGTATCATTCGGTTTCACTTCTGGTCAAGGAACTATGGCCGCTTCTGCTACATTTAGTTTTGCTTCACTGATTCGGGAAGCTAACCGAGTCGGGGTGTCTGGGTGGATGAGTATAACTGGGGTGATAGAATTTTAGAGAACATACGGTGAGTGTCTACTCGGGAGGATGGTTATATATCTACGACATGTGTGTGAATGTTGTAATATGATCATACGTATATATGGTGCAGATAATTATATACACGTAAAATACATGAAGTGAACTATTTTGTTATATATAATTAGTGATAATGTTATATGGTATTAAATGGAAAATTATTAATCAAGTTAATGTGATAAATGACTTATAAATCATGTATTAAACATGCTCAGGCTAGAGTAGTGTGACGGGAAGGAGATATAACAAGGACTAATTATGGGGTAGATGACTAAGTGGGTTATAAAGAAAGGCATTAGGTGTACACAATAGTTATGGAGTGAGTAGGTCCTCAAGGGAGTGCCACACTAGCTTAAATAATAAGAGCATTGTTGCATTTAAATAACTTGTTAAATATTTTCAAAATATTTTGGCTTCTAACCCTTGCTATAAAATATTTTCAAAACCTTTTTGGTCTCCAGCCATAGGGACGCCAGACTTGATTCTATTCCTGGGTTACGCAGCTGCGACATATGTGGATATTGCATGAGTTGGAGTAGTCGCCTCTTTCATTTGTTCCTAGTTTAGGAATTATATCTCAACCTTATTTTGAGCATGTTGCTCACTATAATTATTCAGACTCTTTCAGTTCAAATTATATGAGATTTTTTTACTCTCTGTCATATTATTTGGTTTTGGATTTGTAGCCGATGGTTTATTCAGCAAGGATTTTATTTATTCATTTTCAGATTTTATTTAATTCAGTGTTTGTGTGGATGGTTTATATTATATTCATTCCCATGTTATTGTTTTTATTTGATCAAAAGATAAAATTTGGCATCGTTTCTTTTTTAATACTCGGTGGTTAGTAAGTTTCAAAAGTTTTCGACAGTGATGTTAAGAATGAACCAAATGAGATTCACGTTTAATTTGATATAGGACTGATCACCCGGTATTTTATTAGGTGGGGTGTCATAGATGGTATCAAAGAATTAAGTTCTAGTGTCCTTAGGATCTGTGCGGCTTTTCACGTTTCAGCTTTGCGTTCCTTGATATAGGCCTTATTATAGGGTTGTTGTATTCCTTTACATATGCGACTTACATTCTCCTGCTATTAAGTATAGTTGATGTGATTCATATACGGTTTCGGTTGAGCGTGATAGATCAAACATTATAGAACAGCAAGCGTGGGACGTTAGAAGAATTGCAGGAGGGATGACTCAGCAGAAACCATAGAGTATTATGGGAATAGTGGTGTGATAGGAGTCACCACGATTATTTTTCGAATAATTGACGTTGGAGTAACTACTGAGGCACAACAGTTACCCAAGAAATTCCATGAAGGATGATGGCGCAAAGTTAGACCTGTAACACCTCGTATTTTTGGGCATTGATTAATTAATTAATTCGACTAATTTTAAATTACTTGTGTCGTAATTTAATTGAATTAATTATTATTAATATTTATTTAAATATTTATCCGGTGTGTAAATGATTAATATTTATGAGATTTAAATGTACTAAGTGAATTGTAATAATTTAATTACGTCATAACGAGCGATAGTGACGTGGTATTTATTTATCTCAGCCAGGAGTCGGGCATAGACTATATTGGGGTCAAGATAAGAACTTTTAGTAAAATATTTTGGATTGCAATTCTGAGTGTACGGTTGAGTCTGAATGGGTCGAAATAGTTGAAAAAGAGTATCCAGGGGTAGTAAATGGTTCTCGGGGTATTTTTAGGCATAATCAATCCCACATGGGAGTGTTTGGGACTTTTTATAAAGCCCATAAGCTTAAAAACGGGATTGACTTAATAAATCCTAAAAGTGAGAGAGTGTGGTAACCATAACTTATTTTAGAAAACCTAAGTAAGTAGAGAAGAAAAGAGGGAACAATTGAAGAAACCTTGGGAGCCAAAATCAAGAACATGTATGGGCAAATCTTCATCAAATCATCATCATCTACACCAAAGGATTCTGATCCTATGAACCCTAAGGCAAGTGGTTAAACTTTCTCTTAAATAAATTACAGATTTCAATTCATATAATAGTAGTTGTGATAATATTATATGGTTTGGGGGGTTGGTTTGATACCTAAAATGAGTTTTGATGGGAAGGATTGAATTGCAGAACAACTTCTTAAATTTGAAGAAGTCTATGAAATTGGGTAAATTAAACCATCATTTTAGAAACTGTTTTGCGATGTTTTGGTTCTGAAATGGCTATTCTGTCCGCAACGCCTCACACAAAATCCTGTATTCTTCATTTTGTTCTCTAATACGTTTTCTCCAAAAACGGCTTCGAAAATGCCTCAAAACTGCATTTTTAAAATCTGGACAGATTCGTGGGGCAAATTTTAAGAAATGTTATTTTTAGTTGTTATTCCGTTGGAGGTTTCCTAGATTGATTGATTGTGATTGTTGTTCTATAATAAAAATATTAGGCCTAAAGTGGAGATTAGGTTTACATAAAGTGAGAAAAGTATTGGGATAATTGAGAAAATATCCGTAATTGATAAATAAATAAAATTCGAGAAGGGTGATGCAGTGATGAGTGAACCTATGTTTATGACCAGTAGTGATGACGGGAATAAGTACTGAAAAATAATTAAGGGTTAACTAGGTCCCTTATAGTTGTGTGAAAATTCATATAAAGATGATAGTGAGTAAAAATCGTAAGCAATAAGTACAGTGAGTATTTGACAGAAGCATATTACGTATGTATGATAATTTGGAATTTGAGGAATAAGTTCTACAAGATGAAATTTTGGACCGAATGAATGAGTCTGGGTTATTTAGTTGGGTGACATTACTCGATTGATAAATAAATAAATAAAGGTGGAAATTATTTAAATTACAAGTCGGTATATAGACATGGGAATGTTAGGCTACTATTACTGTAAATTGTGCACGAACTAGCCTGGATTATATATATATATATATATATATATATATATATATATATATATATATTTGTGTGCTTTATAAATACCGTTTGAATAATATTTATAGGAATACATACCCCTCTAGTGCTATCATAGGAGGTTGCGTGATATGGGTGAATCCCCTGGCTTGAGGAGCAGGGTGAATATAGTCCCCAGGTCATAGCGTCCGTAGTTAGGGATGAGACGTCTTGGGTATGATTCGATCTCATTTCTGGAGGGAACTATGACCGCCTCTGCTGCGTTTCTTTTGTTTCATTGATTCGGGGAGCTAACCGTGTCAGGTTGTCCGGGTGGATGAGTATACCTGGAAAGATAGCATTTTAGAGAACGTACGGTAAGTTTCTACTCGGGAGGATGGTTATATATTTACGACATGTGTGTGAACGTTGTAATATAATAATACTTATATATGGTGCAGATATTTATATGTGGGGAAAATACATATTGTGAATTGTATTGATTATATATATATAATATGTGAAAATGTTATATGGTCCCAAATGAGAAATGATTAATTAAGTTAATGTGATATATAACCTATAAATCATATATTAAACATACTTGGGCTAGAGTAGTGTGCCAAGAAGGATAATATCGAGAAATAGTCATGGGGTAGAGGACTACGTGGGTTATGTAGAAAATGTTATGTGTGCACAATAGTTGAGGGGTGAGTCGGTCCTCAAGGGAGTGCGACACTAGCTTAAATGTGAAGAGCATTCATGCATTTTGATTTACTACAATTTAATTCACTTGATAAATATTTTCAAAATATTTTGGGTTCTAACCCTTCCTATCAAATATTTTCAAAACCTTTTAGGTATCCGTCCACAGGGATGCCATACTTGATTTTATTCCAGGTTGACGTAGCTGTGGCATATGTGGGTGCTGCAAGAGTTTGGATTAGACACCTCTTTCATTCATTCCTAGTTTAGTAATTTTCTTCTTAGTTGTATATTCGAGCATGTTTCTCACCACGGTCATTCAGTTCATTTCAATTCAGATTGTATAGGATTTATTTTCTACTTGTCAAAATATTTTGGTTTGGATGTTTCTTTTTGTTGATGTTTATTCGGCTATAATTTGATTCAAGTAATTGGGTAATTCTTAGACTCTATTATATTGTGATGATTATATTTAGTCTCTTGTTGCACTTTAGGTTTTAGTTAACTCAAAAGATTAAATTTGGCACCATTTTTTTTAATACTAGGAGGTTAGTAAGTTTTAAAAAAGTTTTCGACAGTGATGCTGAGAATGAGCCAAATGAGATTTTTGTTTAATTTGATATAGGACTAATCGCCCAGTATTTTATTAGGAAGGGTGTCACAAGACCCACCAAGTGCAGACGAAAATGAAGAGGGTTGAAGAAGATTTTTTCTTCAGAGGAACAATCCGCTAGAATTAAAGAAAAGTGCGGAAGGGTGATTTACCAATGGAAAGAGAACATCCATTTAGGATCACATGTGTGGCAGTGTAGTGACACCATATCCATGGAAAACAATTACCATGAATAACGAGGAATTGGGGGTGCAGATTATTACGAATCCTCTCACTAAAAGTTTAAATAGAGAGGTAAGGAAGATTTCGATACTTCTTCAGATAGTGACCGGATGTGAAGGAAGGTTGATGAAATTCGTAAAACTTCATACCCGATGAGAGGGATACGAAGAATCAGAGAGGGTTCGTAAGTTGATAATAGACCCATGGGTAGAACATACAAGCATGGATAAGATATCTGGCTAGGGTGTCATCATGGTCTTATATTTATAAATTTATATCAATGCTCAAGAGAGAATGGAGCTAGGGAGTTAGAGAATCTATCCGAAGAGTAATACTAGATTTTTCAGTGCTAGTGAGGCACCAAGGGAAAGGATACCCAGTATGGGACCCAAATTAATTATTGAGATGAATAGAATTTTTACTAAGTGATGGTGGGTTCAGTCAAGGACATCAAGGCCAGCAATAAGTCCCATGGGACCAGTGGAGCCAAAGGGACAATGGGGGTAGCAATTAGGGTCAAGACTACTAGGTCCGCGAGAAGTACAACCCCAACATGGTCGATGCAGCCAAAGAAAAGGGGAAGGGCATAACGAGTCTTATGTGTAAAAAGTATAAACACATGTGTGGATCTTATCCGTAGCGAGGAAGGTGACAGGAGCGGGATGCCTAGCAGGGGCAATAGTTAGAGAAGTTTTGGTTCGATTAGGATGAGAATGGCATGTCCAGGAACCGTTTCAGCCACCAATGTTATGGGCGATTGAAACTACGAATTTTATCCCGGAATGATTGGGATCTATTTTGTGTGACACGAACGAGTCACAGTAGTTTATTATTACTAAATTCGCGTGTGAAACGGGTTTTATATGTAATACCTCATATTTTTATTGCATTTAATTATGGGATTAATTAAATTAAATTGGGATAAATTAATTTAATATTAATTCGAATTTTAAAATAAATATTTACTAGCGTAACGAGAGTTACTAATTATTGGATAGAATTATATTGAATATTACTAGATGAAGAAAGTAATATATGATATTGAATTTATTAAAATTATCGTGAGTGAATAATACGACAATCATATAAATTAAGTCGGGACGCGCGTGTGTCGTGTCGGGACGAAATTAATGGAATAAAAACTAATTTAATTATAAGTCTCCCGTATAGTCATTTCAAGTGTGCCAATGTGTCTGGAAGGGTTGATATAGTCAAAAAATTGTATCCGTGGGTTTAGTTTGGGTCTCTGGACGTTTTTAGGCCTAACCGGTAACCCGGGAGGCCACTAACCCTACACCACTCTCACTAATTCCACCACTAATGCATAGATAAGGGAACGAGGAGCGGGATCATACCCACAATTCTCTACGATTACGACTTTGATTTCCAGGCAAGTATCTAACTTGTTGTTCTTTAGATGATAACACATACATGCTAGTGTAGGAGTTAATTAATTTATGTCTTCATGAAAATATAATATTATTGGGAGATTATTATTGCAATTTTTGAGTAGAAACCATGTTAGGATGAATACCTTGTCATATATAGAATATTACCCACGAAATTTGATGCCAGTAGAGATAGAAAGTTGGATATTAAATGAATTCTTGAGAAAATTTGATAAACTAGGGTTAAATGATAATTTCTTGAATTAACCCATTTGATGATAAATCTTGAAGAATTAATGAATGTTTTACGTTAGAAATCATCTGTATTGGTTTATATAATGTTCATGATGTTTGCTTCGGAGTTTGGCACATGTTAATGGAATTTTGAAGATTTAAGTTGGAAGAAAACCGTAGGCTTAATGTGCAGAATTCTGGGGAAGAACTTCTTGGTCTATCGATCGACTCAAGAATGTCGATCAATTGACTGGATCGATCGATCGACCCCCTTTCATCGATCGATCGAATCCTCCTGAAAATGGAAACTTTTGCCCCTTTTAAATGTTAATCCAATCCCAATGTGTAAGGACCTTTGGGATTAATTTAAATATCATAATGGGTCTTGAGGAGCACCAGTAGGGTACAAGTAGGGTCCGGGGAAGACGATATTATATGGGATTTAACCGTGGGATTTTGGGGTTATAAATTGAATGGGAAATCGTATGTACGTTAAATTAGGTCTTCATAGAATTAAGAAGTACTTAGACCAGTAGGGTAGTGAATGTACACCTACTGATTTTATATTTATCAAGAGGATACACTTCGAGAGTCGAGAAGTACTTAAGGATTTGTGGTAAGTGAGAAAATAAAAAGAGTGATATAATTATACATAGAACTCAGGCATTATGCCACGCATAGTTCGAATATATTATGGGTCGTGGGCGTACCTAGCTGAATAATTAGAATATATATATGGGTGCATGTATATATATATAATCATGTATATTTGTGTGTAATCATACCCGTGCTACTTGCTGTCATGGAGGTTCCGCATCGGGACTGTCTTATCTCGATTGGACCTTTATAGGGGTATATTGACTTGTACCCTAGAACATAGCATTCTTGGTACAAACTATTCGAGAATGATAGTCAGACGGTCCTAAGAGACGTGAGGGTATGTGCTGACCTCTTAGTGGCTTGGAACTATGTTTCGCCTCCAATATCTGTGTTTTGTGTTAATACAGTTTGAGAGTGCTTCCGAACTAGTATTTCCCTTTTGTACGAGTGATACGGGGACTTGATAGCAGAGTATGCCAGCACCATAGACTTATGTGGAGTTCTCTATTAGTATATATATTATGAGTGATAAATATATATATCCCTACCATTAATCTATTGGACTTGTAAGCAGATAGAATTTAGTAATTAATATTAAATGAGTTAATTGGTTGAGAACTTAAGTCTGAATTGAGATAAAAATAACTGGCTTGGTTAATTCATAAAAAAATGGTATCAGTTATTAATTATAATCATGTGATCACTTGGATTAGGTTTAGTGAATGAAAATTTGTTTAGACTAGTTAACTGGGTTAAATTTAACTAGGTTAATTCGATAGTACATTAGGCGTGAACACTAGTTGAGAGGTGAGAATTTTTAAGTGAGTGTCGAAGTACTAACATGTATGTAATATCAACTAGTAAGAATTTTAAATACTTGCTAAACTATTTTTAAAAGTTGTTTTACACTCGGGATCTAACCCATTTCCTGTTATCTTTTCTTCCTCGTGTATGTATATATATATATATTACAGGTTCCCAACCACAGGGGCGACAGGCTTAGATATTTGGACAATTGACGTGTTGCAGCTAGTGTGGGAGTTGCAGGTCCTAGCCGTAGACGACTTCATCCTTGTCTTCTCAGTCTCCTGTTTAGTCTTTTTTAGTTAGGGCATGTGTCGCCCATTTCCAGTTTTATTTAGTTCAGAGAGATACTTTTACTCTTTATTATTTCAGTATTAAGCTATTGTTGGGATCGTTTTATTTATCTCCTTGTCTTGTGATTTGGGATATATTATTTGGACTGGTTAATCTACCTTGGTTAGTTCATTTGGATGATTTGGTTTTAATATTATTATTTGTGTTAGTAAAAATGATTTCATATATTAAATAATAACAATAGAAATAAATTATAAAATTTAATGTTTTGATATTTGGCTTAATTATTTATTAGGTGATTAATAAAAAAAATTATTTTTCGACAGTGATGCTAAGAATGAACCAACTGGATAATTTGATTTAATTTAATAACAGACTGGTCACCTGGTATTTAATTAGGCGGGGTGTCACAGGTGATATCAAAGGATCAGGTTCTAGAGTCCTTTTGGATTTGTACGGCTTATTATGCTTTCAGCTTAGTGTCCTTTGATATAGAGCCCTATCTTTAGGATTGTACTCTTATTCATGCGATTACGTCTTCATCTATTTGAGATTTAATAATAACCGTGGACTAATAAAATTCCTTCTTGTTTTAGATGCCTCCAAGACAAGCCCCGGGGGATAGAAATGCCCAGCCAGAGCAGCCATCAGCTCAGGCTCAGGGAATGATGAACGCATCTAAAGTGGCCACCATAGTTGCTCAGGCAGTAAATGAAGCTTTAGCAGTAGTGCAGTAGGCCCCACCCCAGGTTCAGGCTGTGGTGCCAGTTCCAATGCAGTTCCCCACTGCATGGGAGAGGTTGAGGGATGCCTTTCAGAGGTCACATCCCCCATAGTTCTCGGGCGGTTTGGATATTATCATTGCGATCCAATGGCAGAAAGACATTCAGAGATAGTTACTGGTTTCCTACAAGCTAATGGGGCACCTTACAGTGGTGGGAGTCTACTACCACCTTGGAGGAGAGGGATAATATGACGATACAGAGCTTTTGGGTTCGATTTGATCGTAAATACTTTCCTTCTGCCATGCAGACTGAGATGAAGCAGAAACTATTGAATCTCAAGTAGGAAAGTATGACTGTCGTTGAGTATGAGGAGGAGTTCACAAGATTGATTATTATTATGCCAAATGAGGCACCTACCGAAGAGAAGAAGATTCAGATGTTCCTAGATGGTTTGACCTAGAGGATTCTCCAGCACCTCTTGGGTAATATGTCATTAGGTACTAATACTGATGTACTCAACGCCACCCTATTACATTGCCAGGACCACCGCTTCCACCAATAGGGGAGAAAATGAGCCAAGGAGTCGTGCCAGTAGGGCCGGACAAGAGGTAGTAGTTCCAGTAGGGCACCAACAGCTCAGGGGAAGGTCTGCCGGGGTGAGCAGTATTCCCATCAGGGGGACCCTGTAAGAGATTCCAATCTAGTGACTCGAGGCAGGGATAGGGAGGCTATAGACATGGCCAGTCCAGTTAGCAGGCTAGCATTGTTATCAGCAGGTCCAACAGTGGTATCAGCAAGGCCAGTGAAGGGGTGGTAACATCCGTCAGGGTCGGGGACAGTAGGTATAGAGGCGAGGAAACTTCAGGGGTAGATGCTTTGATTGTGTAAAGAATGGCCATAGACATTAGGATTATCCCAAGGGGGACAGGGCCTCGTAGCAGTAGGGCGGCCATCAGGAGCCACAGAGACTGATATTCCCAGTCTCCCTCCCCGCACCACCTCAGATGCCAGCCTTACCAGCCATCCCAGTTCACCAGGGACAATTACAGTATGGACGTGTTTATAATGTCCACCAGGATACAACACCATAGGCGCCACCCGTAGTCGAGGGTAAGTTTCATATCCATGGTACTATAGGGCGCATTTTATTTGACACTAGGGCATCACATTGCTTCATATCCACTAGTTTTACATGGTCTATAAGGTTGTTTGAAGCACCTTATACTCTTGACTCACTTGAGTCTACATTGTATAAGTGCTCATTTAGTTTGGAAATAGTGACAAAATTAGTGTCCCATTCCCTAGAAACCAAAGAGCCTCAGAATCTTCATCTTATGCCACACTTGATTCATTAGAGGTATAAATATCATCCACACACACTAGGATTGCATACATTGTTCACATATTGTATCATTTGATTGTGCGTTAGTTAAATCCCATTTAAATTGGTTTTAATAATTTTTGGGATTCTTTTAAACATTTTTTTAAATAAATTTTTCATAATAAAATTTGGATTTTAAAACTTTTGGGGTCATTCTGCAATTTCGGGTTTTACCTTTTCATACTTAAAAGTTGGTTTGGCTAGGATCCGAAAGCGCTTGAGAACTCAGGGTGCTTATGTAATTGTAAGGATATTTTTGTCCATTGTCAATATGTATGTCGTACGCCGTTACACCGTTGAAGAAATTCAAGATTGCATCTACATCAACGGATCCGAATATTAAAGCGTCTTCAACATCATAACCTCTGCGAGAATGAACTTCGTAAAGTTTTGTTTTTAAGTCCCTTAAAGTTTCATACTTAGTATTGGGAAACTTTTATAAAATGTTTTTATAAAAAATAAGAAGTTAGTTTTTTCAAGAAAAATGAGGCTTTTAAAAGATTTTTTATTTTCTGGTAAATCGGACCGGTCCACCCCTTTTAAAAATGGACCGATCCGCCTATGTACCTGACCGATACGCTAAGCATCAGAACCAGTATACCCCGAATCACAGGCAAACCGAAGAAGCCACTTTGAAAAACGAATCGGTCCGAGGTCGGACCTATCCGCCTCCAAAAGCGGACCGATCCGCTTCTGATAAATTCAAACAGTTCCGTGAGATGTTTTACCACCGACACATTTTTCTTATATATATACCTTTTTTGGTGGTGTATTTTTCAAGTCTTTGAGAAAACGTTTCTAAGAGTTCAAGCACAACAAGACTTCATTTTTTGATGTGCCAAACATCTTTTCGATTCTCACATAAAAAATCCCAATTACTTTTGTGAATCTTTTGGAACCCTAGAACACAAGCTTTGTTATTGTTCAACCTTTGTGGGGAGATCTTTGAAACCCGGGGGCTGCGTGTCATTGCTGAGGGAGTCTCTATAAAGTGTTATGGTTGCGTGTCATTAAGGAGAGCTGCGATTCTTCCTTTGTTGTTTGGGCTGCGAGTCCTTGGAGGGTGTTGCGTGTATTCTCTTGCTGAGTTCAAGACTGCGTGTCTTTGTGGGTTGGCTGCGCGTTGATCCATTGCAGATTTCTCTATGTAATTGTAAGTTACGATTTATATATTCATATAAAATAAAGGTTTTACCCGAAAGGGGTTTTTTCCTAAAATATGTGTCTCGGCATATTTTTATGTTACATCTTTCTTTATTTATGGGTTGACACACGCACCTTAGATGCATGTTTAGGGGCCGTATTTATTTGATTTAAAAGTAGACTCTAATTAAAGAAGGGTTACTTGGAAACTTGCGAATTAATTTAATCAAGTATCACACCGTTGTTATTCGGCTTTTTCAAATTGGTATCAGAGCAGGTTACGCTAATTTATCGCGTATTCCTATTTTCCGCAAAATCGTTTGATATTGATTTTTTTTGAAAAATTAGTTTTGTGAAAATTCGCATTTTTTCCTATGGAGCACTTATATCATCAGATGCCAACTTTTGAGGGGTCTAATTATGCCTACTGGAAAGCTCGTATGAAATCGATTTTAAAATCTATTGATGAGCGTGTTTGGTTGCTTTGTGAAAATTGTTGGACTCATCCCATGGTCACAGTTAATAACGTCGCATGGACTGAAGATGATTATAAATTATCCAATTTTAATTCCCATGGTCTGAGTCCTATTTCTGGAGCTGTCACTCCTGATGAGTTTCGCCGAATTATGACGTGCACCACGTCTAAAGAGGCTTGGGATGTTTTGAAATTGACACATGAGGGTACGAACGCTGTTAAAGAATCAAAATTATAAAATTTGGCCACCAAATTTGAGACTATCACCATGTCTGAGTCCGAATGCTTTGATGATTTTTATGCACGTTTGTCGGACATTGTTAACACATGTTTTTATTTGGGTGAGGTGATTGATAACACGCGTGTCGTTAAAAAGATTTTGAGATCCCTCCCAAAGCGCTTTATTCCTAAAGTCACTGTTTTGAACTCTTTGAGAAATTTGAAATCCTTTAAGTTGTAAGAACTTGTAGGAGATCTTCAAACCTATGAGATTGACATGTTTCCCAAAACCATTAAGGCTAAGGATAATGGCATTGCTTTAAAGACTCATTGTAAGAAAAAGAATGAAAAATTTTGTGAATCCGATTCTGAGGGAGACTTTGATTTTAATGATATGGCCTTGTTTGCAAAGAATTTTAAAAAGTTTCTCAACATAAAGAAAAATAATTTTTCCAACAAAAATAGATTTTTTGAGAAAAATAAAAAGAAAGGAAAGGCCAAAGAAAGCGATGAGAGGGAAAAAGAGAATGACTCCGATGAGGAGTGCGAGGAAGATTTTGAGAATGTGACTTGTTTTGAATGTGGGGGTAAGGGGCATAAGTCGTTTGAGTGTCGTACGTGGCTTAGAAAGAAAGAAGAGAAAGTAGCCATGCCCGCCACACTTAGTGATAGTAGTGAAGGTGAGGGTAATGAGACTAGTGGTGAGAAGTTTGTAGCTTTTTCGAGTCGTGTGAGCGCACCCACTTTGTCTCACGTTGATAAAGGTCATGAGAGCACCAGTGATGACTTGAGTGTTTCTAGTGGAGATGAGAGCGAGTTTGAAAGTGGAGATGAAAATGAGATCCAAAAGTCTTTTAGATATTTGTACACCGAGACCTTGAAAATTAAGAAATATAATCGTGATTTAGGTCGTCGGGTTTTAGATTTGGAGAGAGAGAAGGAGGTTTTGAGAAATGAGAAGTGTGATTTGACCAACACGTTGTCTAGTCTGACGACACGTGTATCCCAACTCGAGAGTGATCTCGAGCGTGCCAGGCTGGTCAAAGTCAAGTTTGAGAATGCACCTAAGAAGGTTAAAAAGGTGGTTCTTAAGGGTAAAGGTGAGAAGTTAGGAATAAGTCATGACGGTGCTTCTACTTCCCAATTAGCACCCGAGCCGGTTCTCACTTTAGTGGCCGTTTCACATGTCTCGCCCTAATCCACCAAGGCGTCCCATTCCTATTAGGAGAGTGCATCCTAGAGTTTTTGAGAAAGGTGTTCCAGGTGTTCCTAGGCCTATTTATGTTTGTTCCCATTGCAAGAGGAGAGGACACCTTAGGGAATTTTGCTTTAAGTTGGGTTATTTGTCACGTTTTGCCTCTACACGTGTTTTTGGCACACATGCACCCACACATGATACTTTATATGCTCCCGGAGACTACATGAGAGAGTTTGCACATTTAGGTGAGCAAGTTAAGTTTTTGGTCAAAACTTCACAAGAATTGATGGAGGTTTTTCATAAGTTGTCACCACCTTTGTAAAACCTCTCCGCACCTAATGATTGAGGTTTGACTTGTTTACTAGCATAGGGTGAGTTTAATGATGTCATTGTCTGCCTATTGCTAGTATGTATCATTTTTGTATAAATTTTTTTTGGTTTGAATTTTTTTTAAAAAAAATACAAAAATATTTTATTTCGATAAAATTTTTAAAAAATCCAAAAAGATTTTTGTATTTTGTTTGCACCGTTTATGGATAAACACTTAGGATGACCAAGTCACAACATCATTCCATTCTTGTCGTGCCGCAATTCCTCCCCTTCCGGAACTACCAATCTCCCATTGAAGCGTAATCCCCCGTCTGAGCTGACGGTATAGGACTCGGCTCCCTCTGCAAGTAATCGAACTATCTGCTCCTGACAGAATGAGTCATTAGCCTGTGCCCGTACTTCCTTCGTGACAATCTGCGGTGTAACAGTCATCACAGACATGAAAGATCGGGCCACTGCATCCTGGTGTCCCAACTCCTTCCACTTTGCCTTCCACACCTCTGCCACCTCATCTGCTGGCCTACGGCTCAACGCGTCTGCTACCACGTTGGCCTTGCCTGGGTGATACTGGATATCGAACTGGTAGTCTTTCACAAACTCAAGCCACCTACGCTGCCGCATATTCAACTCTTTCTGCGTGAACAGGTACTGTAGTGACTTGTGGTCCGTGAACAGTTGGAACTTCTCCCCCAAAAGATAGTGCCTCCAAATCCGTAGGGCAAATACCACTGCCGCCAACTCCAAATCATGCGTGGGGTAATTCTTCACATGAGTCTTAAGCTTACGGGAAGCATAATCTATGGCCTGTCTCTCCTGCTGCAATACACCTCCAAGTCCTTGCAAAGACGCGTCGGTGTAAACCAAATACTCAACTCCCGGTCTCGGCAATGCTAACACAGGTGCTGAGGTCAATTTGTCCTTCAATTCGTCGAATGCCAACTGACAGGCATCACTCCAGATGTAAGGCACACCCTTACGAGTCAAATGTGTCAAAGGACCTGCTATCTCAGAGAAACCCCGAATAAACCTCCTGTAGTATCCTGGTAGACCCAAGAAACTACGAATCTCCGTCGGTGTCGTGGGCTGTCCCCACTCCCTCACCGCGGATACCTTCCCCCGATCAACAGATATTCCCCGGTCGGAAATAATGTGTCCCAAAAATTGGACCTCCTTCAACCAAAACCCGCACTTCTCATATTTTGCATACAACTCGTTCTGACGAAGTGTCTGCAAAACCTGCCTCAAATGCTCGGCATGCTCCTCCTCTGTTTGGGAGTAAACCAGAATGTCATCAATGAAGACAATGACAAACTGATCTAGGAAATCCCTGAACACTCTGTTCATCAAGTCCATAAACACTGCTGGAGCATTGGTCAAACCAAAAGGCATAACCCGAAACTCGTAAGAACCATATCTTGACAAGAACGCAGTCTTCGATACATCCTCCTCCCTGATACGCAACTGATGGTATCCCGATCTCAAATCAATCTTTGAGAAGAAAGAAGCTCCTCTCAACTGGTAGAATAAGTCATCGATTCGAGGCAACGGATACTTATTCCGTATCGTGACCTTATTCAACTCCCGGTAGTCCACATACAATCTCAGTGAACCATCCCTCTTCTTCACAAACAAACTGGAGCGCCCCAAGGTGAGGTACTCCTGCGAATAAAGCCTTGACCTAACAGCTGCTCTATCTGATCTCGTAGCTCTCGCATCTCTGCCGGAGCCATACGGTACGGTGCACGTGCTATAGGCCTCGTATCTGGCAATAGGTCTATAACAAAGTCTATCTCTCGACTGGGGGGTAGTCCTGGTATCTCCTGAAACACATCCGAATACTCCCTGACAACCGGGATCGAATCTAAAGGAATCACAACCTCCTTAGAGGTATCCTCCTCTAGGTAATACAGATGAGCGGTCGATCCTCCCTCTGGGCGAGGCATCGCCACTACAAACATCTCTTTCCCCGGAATGGCAAAAACAATGCTTCCGCTGAAGCAATCAATCATGGCCCTATAAACTACGAGCCAATCCATACCGATAATCACATCATGAACATGCATATCTAATACCACCATATCTGCAGGTAAAACCAGACTACCAATCCCTACTCCCACTCCCCGGCATATAAAGAATATAAGTGACCCACTCCCCAATGGTGAGTCGACACACGTCACTGTGCTCTCTGCCGTAGCTAACAATCCTAAAGCTTTCGCGAAGTGTGTAGCTATAAAACAATGTGTAGCACCCGTATCAAATAATACCCGACCCATAGTGCCATGGATAGGAAACGTACCCTCAATCGCGGGCGGTGCCTGTGGAACTGCAGCCTGGTGGACGTTGTAGACACGTCCATACTGTAGCTGCCCCTGCTGAGCTGGGACTGCTGGAATGGGTGGCAATGCTGCCATCTTTGGCGGTACGGGGAGAGCGGCGGGAAGCATAGGCCTCTGTGGCTCATGGCGAGCACCCTGCTGCTGCTGCTGTGGGGCCCTGCCCCTATCAGGATAATCCTGTCGTTTATGGCCAGTCTTGCCACAAACAAAACACTTCCCTGGGAAGTTCCCTCCTCTCTGCCCCTGCTGTCCCCGGTCCTGGTGGCCGTTACCGTTCCTCCCTTGGCCCTGCTGGCCCTGGTGAAACTGCTGCCCATTCTGCCCTTGTTGGCCCTGATGGCCGTTTGGACCCTGATGGCCCTGACGGAAACCTCCCTGTCCCTGTCTGTAGTCCCCTGATCGGAACCTCTTCTGATCCCCCTGCTGCGAACCCTGCTCACCCTGTCTCTGCCCCTGGACAGATTGTGCCCCACTGGCACCATGTCCTCCAGTCCTGCCCTGATGGCTAGACTCTCCCGACCTCTTGCCCTCAGCCATATGAAAGCGGTGGTCCTGGCAGTGTAACAAGGCAGCGTTAACCACATCCGAATACGTGGCCAACGAAAGGTTCCCTAACAGATGTTGACGGATCCTCCAAGTCAACCCGTCGGTGAATTTCTCAATCTTCATCTTCTCTGTTGGTATCTCATCCGGAACGATATTCAACAGATTTGTGAACTCGGCCTCATACTCGGCCACAGTCTTACCCTCCTGCTTCAGACTCATCAATTTCCTCCTCATTTCCGTGTGAACAGCTGACGGAAAGTACTTGCGGTCAAACCGCACCCAGAAGTCCTGAATAGTGAGAGTATCCCTCTCCTCTACGGTGGTAATAGACTCCCACCACTGCAGTGCAGATCCAACTATCTTGAAAGTAGCTAGCACCTGCTTCTGAACGTCCGTGCACTCATACATCCTTAAGTGCCTCTGCATATCCTTCCTCCACTGGCTCGAGACTACCACATCTGAGCTACCTGCAAACTCTGGCGGATGCGCTTTCTGAAAAGCATCACGTACACGCTCCCAAGCAGACGGGAATGCATTTGCCTGTACTGGCGCGGCAACCGGCGCCTGAGGTGGTGCCTGCTGAACAACGGCAATTGCGGCATTTACCGCTTGGGCTACTATAGCTGCAACCTCAGCGGCGTTCATCATGCCCTGAACTGGAGCGGGCTGGGGTTCGGGCGTTGCATCCCTGGAAATTCGTCGTGCACGTCGTGGAGGCATCTGAAATAAGAACAAAGTTTATAAGTTCAATGTTTATAAACTTAAGATAGCTGAAGAACGAAGCATACACAAAAAGAGTACAACAGTCCTAAAATATAGGGCTCTATATCAAAGAAAGCTTAGCGGAAACATAATAAACTGTCAGATCCTAAAGGACACTAGAACCTGATGCTCTGATACCACCTGTGACACCCCGACTAATTAAATACCGGGTAGCTACTCCTTTATTAAATTAATTCAAAATGCCAAGTTGGTCCAGTTAATAGCATCACTGTCGAAAACAATTTAATGATTACTAACCACCTAGTATTTAAAAAGTAAGTTGCCAAATTTTAATTTAAGTCTGATTAACATGCAACAAGTGTAATGAAGAATAATAACACCATTCACCATACTGAAATAAATAGAATAACCATCACATAATGTAAATAAAGTCTGGAGGAAAAACTCCTCACTACAAATCCCACAACTGAAATACGCAAAGAAAATACTGAATACTAAATCAATACATGACAAAGTCTGAAAACTGTAATAGAAAGATGCCTCTAATAGAAATGGGCAACATGCCCTACAACTGATAGATAATGACTCTGGAATCCAAATGATAGAAGCGTCTACAAGCAAATCCCTGTAGCTTCCACAAACAGCTACAGCTCGTCACCTGAATGAGTATCCTATGCATGGTGTCCTTGTGGCTGGGCACCTAAAATTGGTTTTACAAGAAAAATAGATTTGAAAGAAAACGGGTCAGAGCCCGAATGTGGAGATATTTTAAAAACCTGCAAGTGCTTTAAAAACATTTAAAACATTAAATGCAAAGTACATGTTAGGACGTGCACTCACATGATATTCTCACCTCTCGTCTAATTGTGCACTCCTAACGTAAGTACCCATCTACAACGACACAAACCACTAGCTAAGTGACATCATATCTAGCTAGACTGTCATAGGTCCTACCCTTATTACTCGGTTCTATTAACATTATAACGCTCATAATTAAATAGGGGTTTAACGTAAACTCAGATGCTCAATATGCAATATATTTCACTATCAGCTAACTCCTTATGTTTTTTCTCGAAACAATACCATAATTATATTCACAACATTAACATGAAGATTCTCATTAATTAAGTGTATATTATTCACATCATAAATATACAATACAAGCACCCCGAGAACTAAGCTGCGGTGCACACATACTCTGCTATCCATCCCGGTACATCACGTACATAAGGATCACATATTCCGAATCTCTCAGGAATAGTTCACAGATAACAACATCACAAATAATGGAGGCGAACACAGTCACATCACATGGGTCACGCACATACCTACGCTCCCACGATCAGCGGACTTATTAATATCCCAATAAGTCTTTCTATGACCTATGTTCATCAAGGTAACCAGTTTAAATCCGGGCAACACAAGGATTAGAGGGCCCTAAGCGAACGCAAACCTCCCGTGATAGCAAGTATGGTAGGTATGTCATACACACAATTCATATACCAATACTAAGTAAACACACGTCTTAGTAATCCTGTAGTTTAATTGTAGTACTATTCTCATTCTCGTACCAATCTATAATTTACCCACTTTATACGATTCCGGTTTATAATCATACGCGACATGATTTATTCTCACGTCGTAGTAGACACTCACGTCTCAACCCAAACAGTTCATTGATTTAAATCACTCGTATATAATTTACTCCTCATAATAACTCGAAAGTCCCAAATCTATCAATACGTCATCAAAGGAATGTTAACTCTACCCTCGAACAAGTTTACGGGACTCCCAAAATCAAAACAGGCCAAAAAGGCCCAAACTGCCAGCTCGTTAGAAGTCTCGTTCGAACGAGACTGTTCGAACGAGATCCAGTTCGTTCGAACGAACTGTACCTTCTAACGAGATCTCGTTCGAACGAAGTATCGAACGAAATTCCTTTTCGTTAGAAGCGACTGGTCAACTCGTTAGAATCTCGTTCGAACGAGGCTCGTTCGAACGACCTGGGGAGGCTCTTCTAACGAACGACCAGATCGAGCCCAGATTTTTCCTTCTTCGTTTTTCATCAATTTTACTCCTCAAATCTCCTCTAAAATTAGTTCCAATGATTGTTTTAAGGTCTCTAATCAATCCTAAACATATTATAGTCACCTCCTAACACGTTTTCAAGGATTAAATCACTCTAACATCAATCAAAATATAAATCTCTACACTTTTTCCCCAAATCATTCAAGAACATAAACCCTAGAATTTGTAATCATCAATTAGTCCATTCTAGATCCGTTTTTGTTACATCCTACGTATACTAACACCAGAACAATCATCTCTATATGGTTCTACATGCAATTTGTCCTCAATATTAAATTTCTAAATCCAATTAACATGGGTTTTCATTCATCTTTCAAGAACAATTGGAATTCTTCAATTTTCTAACATGGGAAGAACATTCTCTGAATTTAAATGTAACTAAATCACTTGCCTTTATTGTCTCTGAATTTGGTGTTGATTTCTGTAAAGATTTCTGCAGAATTCCTTCTCTTTCTCTCCCTCTCCAAGCTATCTTCTCCAAAGGTGGCTATGGTGGCTAGGGTTTTCTTTGGGAAAGTTGGAAACCTAAATGATAACCTCCGTAGTCTATTGGGTCATTAAGGGTTGGTTAGTGGGTTTAGTGGGTCTATTCCCAATCAGATTTACTCCTCTAATTTTCGTCATTTTTAATTCCTAAAAATACGAAATTACCAAAATACCCTTTATATTGCCGGTATGGCCTAAAAATACCCCGGAACCCAAACTACACTCCCGGCTAGTATTTTCTGACTATCTCGACCCTTCCGGACGCGTTGGCGCACTCAAAACGACCATACGGTTTATAGAATTTAAATTCACTTTATAAATAAAATAATACACCATGACGCGGCGGTCACACGCGTCTCAAAAATTTCCAAAATGTCGTATATAAATCTCACGACAAATTTCATAATTCAATATTCATATAATATCATATATGCCCAATATAGTCAAATACCAACTCACAACTCGCTAGTATTTTACCCGGATTAATTTCCAAATAATTCGCATTTAATTAATTAATCCCAAAAATAAATATAGCCAAAAGTACGGGGTTTACAGATATGTCACGTGGTATTTGCTTTGTCTCATGTGTGTAGGTAAGAAGATTGAAGATCAATATGTTGCACACCCTGATGAGAAAAGCTTTGAGTTTGTTGATTGTTGAAGATTGAAGAACAAACGATGAAGATTTAAACATTTGTATCTTTCCATCTTTAGGGTTCATGGGAGGGTAGATTTGTATAGGTCATTAGTTGATAATTCGAATATTTTTTATGTATGTACCGACATAGACATAGGGGGAGATTTGTAAGGATATTTTTGTCCATTATCAATACGTATGTCGTACGCCGTTACACCATTGAAGAAATTCAAGATCGCATCTACATCAACGGATCCGAATATCAAAGCGTCTTCAACATCATAACCTCTGCGAGAATGAACTTGGTAAAGTTTTGTTTTTAAGTCCCTTAAAGTTTCATACTTAGTATTGGGAAACTTTTATAAAATGTTTTTATAAAAAATAAGAAGTTTTTTCAAGCAAAATGAGGCTTTTAAAAGATTTTTTATTTTCTGGTAAACCGGACCGGTCCGCACCTTTTAAAAACAAATCGATCCGCCTCCGGACCAATCCGCCTCTATATCGGACCGATCTGCTAAGCATCAGAACCAGTAAACCCTGGATCGCAGGCAAACCGAAGAAGCCACTTTGAAAAATTAACCGGCCCGAGGTCGGACCGATCCGCCTCCAAAAGCGGATCGATCCGCTTCTGATAAATTCGAACAGTCCGTGAGATGTTTTACCACCGACTCATTTTTCTTATATATATGCCTTTTTTGGTGGTGTATTTTTCAAGTCTTTGAGAAAACGTTTCTAAGAGTTCAAACACAACAAGACTTCATTTTTTGATGTGCCAAACATCTTTTTTATTCACACACACAAAATCCCAATTACTTTTGTGAATCTTTTGGAACCCTAGAACACAAGCTTTACTATTGTTCAACCTTTGTGGGGAGATCTTTGCAACCGAGGGCTGCATGTCATTGCTGAGGGAGTCTATACAAAGTGTTATGGCTGCGTGTCATTAAGGAGAGTTGCGGTTATTCCTTTGTTGTTTGGGCTGCGAGTCCTTAGAGGGTGCTGCGTGTATTCTCTTGCGGAGTTCAAGACTGCGTGTCTTTGTGGATTGGTTGCGCGTTGATCCATTGCAGATTTCTCTATGTAATTGTAAGTTGCGATTTATATATTCATAGTGAAATAAAGGTTTTGCCCGAAAGGGGTTTTTTCCTGAAATCTGTGTCTCAGCATATTTTTGTGTTACATGCTTTCTTTATTTATGGGTTGACACATGCACGTTAGATGCATGTTTAGGGGCCATATTTATTTGATTTAAAAGTAGACTCTAATTAAAGAAGGGTTACTTGGAAACTTGCGAATTAATTTTATGGATACTCGAATGATGGGCCTGGACGAGTAGCCCAATTGTGGCGGTCCAAAGTCCAGACTCTCCACATCTTAACCGATTATGATTCAGTCTCCTCCCATGTTCCCATTAAGAGAGGTTCTAGGAAGAGATGGAAAATGTGGGGGAGTCCAACACCCCCACTTACTAAAATGAACATGTATATAATAAACCCTAGGTCCGGGGCAAAGGACACACTGTATTCTCTGTAATCACTCTCCAAAATATATAGAAATAATACTGACTGCACCACTCTGGACGTAGGCACCTTTGCTGAACCACGTGCAACTTTTGTTGTGTGATTGGCATTCTATACTCCTTATTCTGCTTGGTGACTGTGCTTCTCTTATCTCTTTGTGTTGAGTAATAATTGTCACCACAATTGGCGCCGTCTATGGGAACGTTTATCTTCCCTAAGAAATCCCACACCCAGAAAGGAGATCAAAATGTCTGGTCACAGTAGTAATGCTCCCCAGGCAGGAGATATTCAAGAACCTCCTTCTCCTCGCAGGATTAGGTCTGAAGTTCGGCGTTCAGATCAGAGGGCTCACCCAGAAAGGCCAGCCTCAGAAGAAAGTCAAGGGCCAGCGAGATCCACACAGATATCCAGACTGATTGACGCATACGAGGCGAGGCTCCAAGAGCAGAGGGAGTCTTCTCGCAGGCACGAAGCTGAGAATGATCGCCTCAAAAGAAGATTGGAAAGAATGGAGAGAGAGCTCCATCGTAGTACCAAGAAACGTCCGTATCACACTCCTAGCCCTCAGGCGAGCAAGTTTCGCAGCCGAGGAAAGAGCCCCAGGTGCGCATCCCAGAGAGTTGAGGGAAACGAGTCAGAGGATGACCTGCTTGAGCAACTGCGACTAGCTCGCAGTCACAGAAGCCCAGATCGCAGCAACGAGAACATACGAAGTCTGGTCCGAAGGGATATGGACCAACACCCTGCCCATCACGGTACTAGATCGACTCGAGAACTCGCTAGGCGAGCTCTCAAAACTCAGATGAAATAACCTTTCTCGAGAGAAATCAAAGAATAAGAAGCCCCCAAGAAGTTTGGTATTCCAAGGTTCAAAATTTATAACGGTAAGACTGATCCCATTGATCACGTCAGACAGTACCGGCAGGCCATGACCCTCTGGAACCATCGAGATGCACTAATGTGCCGAATTTTCCCTCGAGCCTGCATGACGTGGCACAGAAATGGTTCGAAAGGCTCCCCCACCGGTCCATCCGGAGTTTCAAGTCCCTGGCCGAGCTCTTTACGGCCCGATTTATTACTAGTAGGTCCCATCCCAAAAGGATGGATGCTCTGCTGACAATGAAAAAGATGCCCCAAGAGACCCTCCGAGACTACACAAATACGTACTGGGAATTGTTCAACGAGGTCGAGGACTGTTTAGAGCAGGTGGCAGTGGCCTCTTTCAAAATTGGGCTACACAGATCTTCCCTTTTGTACCAATCCATGATGAAGAAAGAGGCCATGACAATCGATGACCTAATGGCCCGCATCGAGAAGTATGCCAAGGTGGAAGATGTGACCCGCCTTAGCACAGGGGAAAATGGTAGAACTAAGCTCGCTGCCAAGGGCAGCGACAAGAATGGAGGGTAAAAATGGCTCCAAGAATGGAGGCAATAATGATGTTTTGAAATCATTTCAGGAGGTCAACACCGTCTTCAAAGAACCAATTTACAAAATTCTTGCGAAAATCAAAGACGAGCCATTCATCAAGTGGCCCAAGAAGATGGGAGGAGATACCTCGAAGAGGAACAATGCGTTGAGATGCGCTTTTCACAAAGAGGGAGGACATAAGACTGAGCATTGAAAAGCTCTTACATCCCACCTTAAAGAGCTGGCCCAGTCCGGTCACCTAAACGAATTCGTGGAGAAAAAGGCAGAGAAAGTTACTGCCCATAGAGAAGCAAGGCCTGACAACGTACACAAAGACGATGCCGGCCATGAATTCACAGTAATTCATGGGGCATTCGATGTGAAATAGATTCAGGGAAATTCATCTCTCATCGAATTTCTGGTGATCGACATTGACTCGCCATACCAGGCTATCCTCGGCTGAGGATGGCTACATGAAATGAAGGCAGTTTCCTCGACCTACCACCAGAAGCTCAAGTATGTAACCGAGCGAGGAGTAATGGAGATCCATGGCGACCAAGCGATGGCAAGAAGATGCTTCATAGCGGCCATCCGCCCAAAACCAGAAAAGAAGGCCGACAAGTCTAGCGAAAGAGTTGAAGAACAAGAAGGTTTGATACCTTCGAAATAGACATTAAAGTATGGAAGACCCGGAGTAAAGGAGACCAGGCTCCTCCCCTCCGAACGGGTCGTCGAGGACCTGGATGAAGTCACAGCTGAAGATAGAGACGATAGCAGGATTTTATTAATTGGAGCTTCTCTCACAGATTAAGAGAAGAAGGAGTTGACGGCCTTGCTGAGGAAAAATATAGACGTCTTTGCATGGGAACCATACGAGCCGCCCAAAATTGATCCTGGTATGGTTTGTCATCAACTGCACGTCGATCCCACCTTCAAACCAATCGCGCATAAGGCACGGCGAACTGCACCCGAGAAGGCAGAAGCCGTGGAAAAAGAAGTTGAAAAACTGTTGGATGCAGGATCCATACGGGAAGTACAATTCCCCAAGTGGTTATCCAACCCAGTAGTAGTTCGAAAAAGCAACGGGAAGTGGAGAGTTTGCATCGACTTCACTGGCCTCAACAGAGCGTGCCCTAAAGACAGTTTCCCCCTACCAAAAATTGATCAACTGGTAGACGCCACTACAGCTCACGAGAGAATGAGTTTTCTGGACGCATACTCAGGGTATCATCAGATCCCTCTGTATACCCCAGAGCAAGACAAAACAACATTCATCACTACAGTTAAGTTATACTGCTACAAGGTGATGCCCTTCGGGCTCAAAAATACAGGGGCAACCTACCAGCGGCTGGTCACCAAGATATTCAAGGACCAGATGGGAGACACCATGGAGGTCTACATCGATGACATGCTCATTAAAAGCAAGAATAAAGAAGACCACCTCTCAGACCTGTCAAGCACATTTAAAATCCTCAGGAAGTACCAAATGAAACTTAACGCGAGCAAGTGTTCTTTCGGTGTCTAGTTAGGAAAATTTCTTGGGTACTTGGTCAGTAAGAGAGGCATCGAGGCAAACCTAGACCAGATCGATCCAATAAATAGGGTATAACCTCCTCAAACAATCCGGGACGTACAAAAGCTCACCGGTATGCTCGCTGCCTTCAATCGCTTTATCTCTAAGTCCTCCGAGAAGTGTAAGCCCTTCTTCCAGCTTCTAAAGCGAAATAAAACAGTAGAATGGAACCCAGATTGCTCGTAAGCATTGGATGATCTCAAGGTTTACCTTAGCTCCCCACCTCTGCTCGTCATTCCACAGCAAACAGATTCTTTGTACTTATACCTCTCTATTTCCAACCACACTGTTAGTTCCCCATTAGTGTGCGAAATTGCAGGGATGCAACACCCCGTTTATTACGCGAGCAAGACGCTACTAGACGCTGAGCAGAGATACCTACCGCTGGAGAAGCTCGCCTTTGCACTTGTAGTGGCTTCGAGGAAGCTGACACACTATTTCGAAGCCCACACTATAATCGTCCTTACATCACACCCCCTTAAAGCAATCCTGAGGAAGGAGGATTTGTCGGGAAGACTGTATAAATGGTCATTCGATCTCGGATGATTTGACATCTAATTTCAACCAAGGAACGCAATCAAGGGGCAGATCCTTGCTGATTTCATAGCCGAATTCACAGGCGAGCAACCTTCCAACCAACCTCCACTAGCGAGACAAAAGGGGAACGATGCGACGGAGGAAACCTGGAAATTGTTCGTTGATGGAGACTCAAACTCAAAGGGGGCAGGAGTAGGCATTGTCCTCATTACTCCAGAGGATACAATCCTTGAACAAGGAATCAGGCTTGGATTTGCAGCCTTCAATAATGAAGCAGAATACGAAGCCTTAATAACCGGCCTCCAGAAGGCGCACACTTTAGGAGCAAAGGATTTACAGGTGTTAGGCGATTCTTAATTAGTCTCCAATCAGATAAGTAAATACTACAATGCCAAAGATGAAAGAATGGCAGCTTACCTCGCCTTAGTGAAAGAACTAATGGCTAGCTTTGAAGAGATCAATTTCCTACAATTAGCCAGGGGACAGAACAGCAATGCTGACGCCCTAGCAGCCCTAAGTTCAACAGTCGATTCCGACTTAAAAAGAACAATCCCCATCGATTTCCTCTCTCATCCGAGCATTAACCGTAGCAGCAAGCCGTCGGGTGTGGAACAGGTGCTCTAGGTAGGGTCAGCTCCCAGCTAGATGGACCCTTTAAAGAACTATTTGAAGGATGGCACGCTCCCAGATGATAAGAAGACCGCCCACCAAATAAGAGTCAAAGATGCTTGCTTTCACTTATCTCCAGAAGGGAACCTATACAAGAGATCCTTTTTCGGTCCCTACCTTCAATGCGTTCACCCAAGGAATGTCGAGCAAGTTCTACATGAGCTTTACAAGGAATTTGTGAAAGCCATATCGGAGGAAGATCTCTAGCTTTTCGAGCAATGAAGGAAGGCTATTGGTGGCCATATATGCAAAGGGACTCTGCGGTGTATGTTCGCAAGTGCCTAAAATGCCAACTTCATGCCCCTATGGTCCACCAACCTGCTAGCGACATAAAATAACTGTCCAGCCCATGGCCATTCGCCCAATGGGGAATGGACATCGTAGGACCACTTCCTATCGCCACTGGCAATCGTAAATATCTGTTGGTCGAAACTGATTACTTCACCAAATGGATCGAGGCGAAACCCCTAGCTAACATTCGAGACGCAGATATGATAAGGTTCCTATGGAGAAATATAATCACCCATTTTGGCATCCCCAGAACCATCATCACACACAATGGAACGTAGTTCGAGAGCAGATCCTTTCAGAGTTTCTGCGATGAGCATGGAATCAGACACCATTTTAGCTCAATGGCCTATCCTCAAAGCAATGGCCAAGCTGAGGTTTCCAACAAGACAGTGATCGACGGATTAAAGAAATGATTAGAGCGAGCCAAAGGCGCATGGGTAAATGAATTACCATATATTATATGGGCCTACCGAATCACTCCACGACGAGCGAAGGGGGAAACCCCATTTTCGCTGACATATGGAATGGAAGCAGTCATCCCATTAAAAGCAGGCTTGCCAATAATGAGGTCCAACCTCATCGACCAGGGCCATAACGATGCAGCATTGCTTGCTGAGCTCGACCTAGCCGACAAGCATCAAGAGCTAGCTCGAGTAAAACTAGTGAGCTATCAGCAACAGCTCGCAAGGCATTATAAGAAGAAGGTCAATCCAAGGGAATTCCATGTTAGGGACTACGTCCTAAGGAAAGTCCTGGGCAGTGTAGTAAGACCATCAGACGGCGAGTTAGGGCCCAACTGGGAGGGACCATTTAAGATAACAAGAAATGACCTGCAAGGAGCATATCACTTGGAAACGCTGGAAGTCAGAGATAAACGCCGAGCATGGAATGCAGCCAATCTCAAGAAATTCTATTTTTAGATTCTTCCTTTGCATTGTACTTATGAGACTGAAACTCAATAATCAAAGTTGTTTAGAAGTTGCATTCTACGATGTGTCAGTTAACTAGTAGTATTTAGGCTCTACAACTCACACACCCTTTCCAAGTGAAAGGCACACTGATCATTACATCACAGCAGGGAAATAACCCTCCTCGGGTTTTCGTTATGAAACACGAAAGACCTCTCTTAGCATTGCCCCTAGCAATATACGAAGCCCTACAGAAGATCCTTAGGCAATATGGCCAAGTCAAAATTGGTCACCAAACAATGTTAGTTGAATAAAATTCTGATCGGATAAAACATCCAACACCAGGTGTGTCCTCGCCAATTGCCACACTTAGGCCTAAGGGAGTGTGATGACACAAACTAAAAGGTAAAGTGGGGCAGAATGATATCTCGTTGGCATACTAGACTGGAAGGACACTTACTTGACAATGCAAACATGCAAATCTAGTCTGCCAGGAGAGGCTCAAGATTATTGAACAAAGATGAGACAAATATAATACAACTTGTTTAGTCGGTAAATTTGCCCAAAACATAAATTTTATATTACTTCATCATATTTACAACAATTGCAATACATGTTTAGTCGGTGAGATCGCCCAAAACATTCGCATTACATCGCCTCAATATAAAATATACAAAGTTACTAGTGGCAAAATCTTAATGAGGATGAGGCCTCTGAGCAAGGAAATCATCCATTTGGGTTCTTTGGTCGTCATCAGGATGAGGAGCTAGCTCCTCCTCAACTTCATTCGCATCCGACTCCAATAACTGCCGAGGGATGTCATCAATGGGGATTCATTGATCATCTCTCCGAAAGGGGTTAGGCATCAGGGTGGAAGGAGAAATCTCATGACGGTACCAGAGCATCGAGTTCCTCTGGACTTGCAGCTCCCTCAAGGCACTCAACCACCCCCTGATGAAGGCAAGCTCTTCAAACTCTATCAACCTCATTAGAGAATCTAGCAGACCCTGATTGTAACCATCGGCCCATACCCATTGAGGTCCTTTCTTGAACAAGTTCCTCAACCGGGTGACGTCCCTATGGAGCCCAGCAGCAATCACATATGCTCGCTGGACATCACCACGAAGCTCTTCCATTTCCCTAGCTGAACCCCTGGTGTTCCTGCCAACTCGCGGAATGATTGGAGGAGTAGAGCCTTACAGAACAGGAGGAACATCGCCCGGACCAATTCTAGCTCACGATGAGGAGGAACCTTGTAATACTACAAGAGCAGTGCTCGGCGCATGCTCCCTAACTTGCGAGACCTCTCTCCTCAAAGCTTCGTTCTCCTGCTGAAGAACCTCCCCAACCTGGTTGATCTCGGAAGCATATAGAAGCTTCGCCCTTGATGTATTCACCTCCTCTTAGACTGAAGCACCAACTTCTTCCATCTCTTGAAGCCTGTCCTTCAGCTTGGCCACAAGATTAGACTGATCCTTATAATTCTGATTCCTTGATTTAAGAGATTTTCAAAGATTAACAAAGGCTTGGCGAACCTGAGGACTTGCATTGGGACCAAGAGTCCTGCCCAATTGAGATGTGGCAGGAATATACTCTTCTGCATCAATCAACTACAAGGCATAAAAGAGCAAGGAAAGACAAATTCATTTAGCACATTAAGGGAATGAGAAACCTTTTTCATTTTATTAATAAGGGTCAAAGTACATCGAGCAGCAAAAAGAAAAAATTACAAACAGAAAAAGCAAAGATACAAGGTAGTCCTAGAAGTAAAAATTAACTAGCAACCTCAGGCTGCCCAGAAGTCGATGACTGCTTCCCTTTATCAGCATCAGCAGGAGCACCCCTCTCAGTAGGAATAACCTCTATTGCCACAATAGGGTGAACGTCAGCAAAAATTATCTGGGAGACAGGGTCAGCACCTTCGATAGCTGGGGCAGGGACTTCATCCATAACTGGCGTCGGCCCTGGGTCGTGCTCATCGAATAGAGGAGATGCAACATCCACTCCGACAGCTAAGAGGGCATTGTTCTATCCCTTCTTGAAATTTAGACGGATAATGTAGCCAATCTGAACCTCAGCATCCTCATATATAGCAGCCCAACCATAATTATATGAGTCTTCCCTCGCAGTGACTACCTCAGACTCCTTCTTCTTCAGCTCCTCGGACAGCACTTTGTTCTCTTCCACGACAGCCAGCTTGCTCGACCAAACCAGGTCGTAGGCTTATCGCAGCTTATTTAATTCTTTAACTACTGCGTCCCTCTCCCGATTGGCATTAGCAAGAGCCAGATCGGATGACATCTGAGCAGCATCAATGGCCTTGAAACCAGCCTCGAGCTCTGTACCCCTCAACCTCAAGGTAGCATTTTGTTGCTCCAACTCGCCATTTCTCTTCACCAGCTCATTGCGATGAATGATAGAGCACGACAAAGTCAGTCGCAAACTGTAAGAAGAAGAAGACATCAGAAGAAGGAAGTGATGAAATTTATTAAAGCATTAGAGAAAGGAGAAAATATTACCAAACCTAGCCTCTGACTAGCTTGTAGGTCCAATTGATCAGACCCCAATGACCTTTTTCCCTAGTGGCTACCCATTTACCAGTTGCTTTAATACCCCTCTTTAGGTATTCAGAGCCAAAGCTAATAAACTCATCTGAGACCTTGTAGTTTTCAATGGTCTTCTCAGCAATGTCTTCAACTGCATCCCTGACTGCAGCATCTACCTTGGATTGAAGGGCATCATCCTTGGCCTTCAGGGCTAAGTCATGGTACTTATTAAGTTTAGACATGTCATCATCCCTTTGCTTGACAACCCCTTTCAACCTCTGCATTCAAAGAGGCTTGAACCTTCTTAGCTTCTTGGCACTTCTCTATAAGGGGCAACCTCTTCAGAGTCCAATCAATGAGGTAATGAAGGATAAGACACCCTCTAAAACAAGATCAAATGTAAGAAAATATGAGCTATAATTTCTAAAAATACAAGGTTACACTTGTGAAGAGCAAGTGATCAAATGAGCAAAAATCGGTACATGAATTGACTTATGGAAAGCGAACTCAACCAATAACGGGACATCTAAAGAGCATAAGAAATGCTTATCTTCTTCAGTCATTATTTTACCGATAGCTTCGGCAGCCTTCAGACTGTGGCCAATGAGGCTATCATTGATTTTCAACTGAGCTAGACGAGTAGCTAAGGCATCGTCTGTAGAGATGGGGATAGCACGATCCAGGGCCTGAGCCTTACTTTACCTCGTATGATTTGGGTCGGTCGTGGACTTCCTCTTTTTTGCAACATTGACCTTGGAGGTGCCGATATTCTTCTTGCTGACAGGTGGGGGTACATTTTTGCCACCACTTTTCTCCATCAACTTCACAAGCCCTGGAGCAGACATTTCCCAAAGGTCATCTCATACGCCTACTGGATGCTCTGCAAAAGAAAAGTCTCTGAGTTAGTCAGTCAGAGATATAAAACATAAGGGGTACAACTTATTAAGAAAGAGTAAGGCTTATGAAGCTGTTCCAAGGGACCACCCCCTAAACCTGTCTGAGACAGGTAGTAGGGGTCATCGCATGCTCGTATTTAACAAGCCGACCCTTCTCGTCCAGACTGTGAAGTTCTTGAACATTTTTTTAGTTGTCCTGGCTAAATCCAGGGTTGACTTTGGCAGCAAGGGAGACCTTCCCCCACCGCATAGGGGTCCTTGGAACTGAAGTTCCAGAGGCCTCATTGGAACCAAACTCCCATGTCCCGAAAACAAAAACATACCGAGGTTTCCAGTTATGGTTCGAAGTTTGGGTAACCAACAACATTTTCTTCTCTAATTTCCTAGCTAAGAAGTGGTCATAGCTAGGGTGGTTTTTGGCAGAGGAGGGCACATTACAACCAATGAAAACCCTAACTGGAAGGTCTGAGTGGTGGACAGCCCTCCAAAGGACGATGGCCCCAATCATAACCCTGCAGGCATTGGGGGATAGTTGGGAAGGGGAAAGATTTATATGTGAGAGTATAGCTCTGATGGAAGGGTGGATAGGAAGACGAAAGCCTAATTTGAACATCTCATAAACGCAGATCTCTCCTCTCGGCCATCAAAGCCCTCTCATCCCTCATAGGTTTCCTAAGGATGATGGATGAATTTGGGATATGTTAATGGAGTTTTAATGATTTAAGTTGGAAGAAATCGGTAGGTTTAATATGCAGAATTCTAGGGAAGAACTGCTTGGTCGATCGATCGACTCAAGAATGTCGATCGATCAACCCCCTTTCATCGATCGATCGACACCTCCGAGAAATGGAAAAAAATTTCCCTTTTAAATGTTAATCCAATACCAATGTGTAAGGACCTTTGGGCTTAATTTAAATATCATAATGGGACTTGAGGAGGACCAATAGGGTATAAGTAGGGTCCAGGGAAGACGATATTATATGGGATTTACCGTGGGATTTCGAGGTTATAAATTGAATGGGAAATCTTAGGTCTTGCGAGAATAAAGAAGGACTTAGACCAGTAGGGTAGTGAGTGTACACCTACTGATTTTATATTTATCAAGAGGATACACTTCGAGAGTCGAGAAGTACTTAAGGATTTGCAATAAGTGAGAAAATAAAAAGAGTGATTTAATTATACGTAGAACTCGTGCATTATGCCACGCATGGTTCAAATATATTATGGGTCGTGGGCATACCTAGATGAATAATTTTATATATATATATATATATATATATATATATGGGTGCATGTATATATATAATCTTGTATATTTGTGTGTATTCAAACCCGCCCTACTTGCTATCCCAGAGGTTCCTTGCCGGGACAGTCTTATCTTGATTGGACTTTTATGGGGGGATATTGACTTTTACCCTAGAACATAGCATCCTTGGTACAGACTATTCGAGAATTATAGTGATACGGTCCTAAGAGACGTGAGGGTATGTGCTAACCTCTTAGTGACTTGGAACTATTCTTCACCTCCAATATCTGTTTTTTGTGTTATTATAGTTCGAGAGTGATTTCGAACTAGTATTTCCCTTTTATATGAGTGATACGGGAACTTGATAGCAGAGTATGCCAGTGCCATAGACTTATGTGGGGTGCCCTATTAGTATATATATTATAAGTGGTAAATATAAATACCTGTGATTAATCTACTGTACTCGTAAGTAGATAGAATTTAGTAATTAATATCAAATATCTTAAGTGGTTGAGAACTTAAGTCTGAATTGAGATAAAAAAAACTGGCTTGGCTAATTCATAAGAAAAGGATATCAGATATTAATTATAGTCATGCGATCACTTGGATTAGGTTTGGTGAATGAAAATTTGGTTAGACTAGTTAACTGGGTTAGATTTAACTAGGTTAATTCGATAATACGTTAGGCGTGCACACTAGTTGAGAGGTGAGAATTCTTAAGTGAGTGTCTAAGTACTAACATGTATGTAATATCAACTCGTAAGCATTTTAAATACTTGCTAAACTATTTTTAAAAGTTGTTTTACACTCTGGCTCCGACCTGTTTCCTGCTATCTTTTCTTCCTCATATATATATATATATATATATATTACAGGTGCCCAACAACAGGGGCGTCAGGCTTAGATCTTTGAACCATTGACGTGATGCAGCTAGTGTGGGAGTTGCAGGTTCTTGCCGTAGACGACTTCATCCTTGTGTTCTCAGTCTCCTGTTTAGTCTTTTTTAGTTAGGGCATGTGTCTCCCATTTCCAGTTTTATTTAGTTCAGAGAGATACTTTTACTCTTTATTATTTCAGTATTCAGCTATTGTTGGGATCGTTTTATTTATCTCCTTGTCTTGTGATTTGGGATATATTATTTGGAGTGGTTAATCTACCTTGGTTAGTTCATTTGGATGATTTGGTTTTAATATTATTATTTGTGTTCGTAAAAATGATTTCATATATTAAATAATAACAATAGAAATAAATTATAAGATTTAGCTCATTACTAATAAGATTCAGGGTATGTCGGGTTACCGTGGAGCAGAGAAATTTAGCTCGTTATTAATTTAGCGATGAGGACTTATTGATAGTGCGAGCGCAGTAGTATATGACTCCTTTAGAGGCGCAGGAGTCAATGATTAGACTTCTGAGTATAGGGACATGGTTTGAGTGTCCCGGGTATATGCTTTGGGTTCTACAAAAATCGAGGATTGACAATGCTGAGGAATAGTGCATTGGCAAAAGCTCTTTTGGGCTTTGCTGTGAGATGCTATACGGATAAGCCTTAATAAATGTCGGGAGTGCAGAAACGTCATTGGATGCTAGGACATCGGATTAAATGATAATTATTGAACATGTGGAGAAAATATGTTGAGCGTAGAGATATTAAGAAATAGGGACAATGGAGTGTTGCGAAAGAAGCACTGGGAAGAACTTTTGCACCACAAGTTGATGGGTGGGGCAATATAAGGAAGAATTAAATCGTAATTGGTGGGGTGATCGATAATACCGGATGAAATAGCCACACCGAGAATGCGGGGGCCGGCCTTGAGATAAGTATGTTTTTTATGTGATGTTATGAGGTTTGTACAAATATGCATGGGTCATAGGGTATATGGGCTCCCTGGGTGGAGCAGAGTCTCACCTAGTCAGTTGCCTAGTAGTTTCAGGAGCACACACAAGGGCAATGGTTTTTGGTATATTTCGAAAAACTTGGGAATAAGATGTCATTCGTTTTTTGAAACGTTGAGCATGGGGATCAGTGGTGAATAATACATAGTGGAGTTCTCTCCAAGTTACACCATTTAAGGATGGAAAAAGAGTTGGTCCGAGGTTATCAACTGGGCTTTTGTAAATTGATTTCCCCAGTGACGGGATTCATGAGCATGAGTGGTGAAATTCATATTTGGGGCATCCAAAATCGCAGAGAGGTCAAGGTTTCCATTGAGTTTGCATAATGGATTGGCCAAAGAAGAATATTTGTTATTTTGGAGTGGGATACACTATCGAGCAGTATATCCAACTTTTTGCTTGAAGAAAGCAGTGAAATGGAACTAGGTGTTGTGAATTGTATAAGACCTTTTAGTACCACCTATGATCGGAAGTGTTAGGGGGCGATGGGAACGGAGTTTCATATCATTCTAGGCGTGTCACCCTTAAGTGAATGGGAGACGAAAGCAACTAGGTTATTGGAGGAATCGAGAAATGGGTAATTTCATATTTGTGGGCGATTGGGAGCATTAATTACCACTAGTAGAGTTACATGTGTTATCTCGTGGAAGTTGATTAGCCTCGTAACACATTTTGAGACTTTATAAGGAGATTTTTTATCCATATTTTTTATAAGAAGTGGGGAGTAATGATCTTCTAGGACCCGAAGTGATTTATGGTTCATCGGCGGGAATTGAGTAAATTGCGTCTCTTCTAGAAAGATAATAAACGTGAGGAGAGTTACGTCACCGTGAGTTAAGGGTTTGAATTCTGACTTAAGTAGTCAGGCATTATTGTGGATATTTAACCTGAGGAGAGTCATGGGTTTGACAACAAGATTGGCACCCATGTAAGGTGGGGTCTTTTCGTAGAGCCGACGGATCATAGGCTCGTCTTTTGAGGCACTATATGGTTGGAGACCATTGAGTTTGAGATTGATGGCCAGCTGTTGGTTAGGGTGTCTCCCATGAAAGGGGTCATGAGGTTCGTCATGATAGGGAAGCTAGCCCCAAGAAATGTGGGGCCTTTCTCTATCATTAAGAGGGGGAGATCGGTAACTTACAAACTGGGTTGGCCAAACCATATATAGAGGATACACGACGTGTTTCACGTGGCATCACTAAAGAATTATCGAAGGAGCGTGAGAGCTTGTGGCATGTTCCAGTTGAGGAGTTTGATTTGCATCCAGATGTCTCGTAAGAAGATAGACCTGTAACTATTCTGGTTCATAGTGACACAAGCTGCGGTCTAAAGTGATACCACTTGTTAGAGTACAGTGGGGTCATCACAGCATTGACGGGTCTACTTAAGAGAGGGAGAATGACATGCAAGAGCAGTATTCAGAATTATGAGGCTCCGTGCATTTAATATTTAATTAATATGGCTAATTTTAAATTACTTGTGTGTCTTAATTTAATTAAATTAAGTAATATTAGTATTTAAATATTAATCTGGAGAGTAAATAGTTAATATTTATGGAATTTATATTACTAGGTGAATAGTAATAATGTATTTACATCATAATGAGTGATAGTGACGTGGAATTAATTTATATCAACTAGGAGTCGGGTATAGACTATATTGGGTTCGAGATAAGGGCTTTTAGTAAAATAATTCAAATGGCAATTCTGAGTGTACGGTTGATTCCGAATAGATCGAAATAGTTGAAAAAGAGTACCCTGGGGTAGTAAATGAGTCTCAGGGCCTTTTCAGGCATAACCAGGCCCACACGAAAGTGTTTGGGCCATTTTAACATGGCCCACAAGCCTAAAAATGGGATTGGGTTAATAAAACCTAAAGGTGAGAGGGTGTGGCAGCCACAACTCATTTAAGAAATCGTAAGTATGTACAGGAGAAAAGAGGGAGAAATTGAAGGACCCTTAGGAGCCAAAATCAAGAATAAGTATGTGCGTCCTTCATCAAATCACGATCTACATCAAAGGATTCAGACTTTACGAAATCCATCAGGAAAGTGATTAACTTGTTTCAATGTAAATTTGTGATAACCAATTCATATCATAGTGGGTGTGATAAAATTTAATATTTTGGGTCGGGATTGAGACATAAATTGGGTATTCAAAATTTATGTCGTAAAACGTGTAAGAAGTTTGAGGATTAGTGTTATATTGTTTGGGAATATAAGGGGAGATTATAAATCCGGAAATTTATGTGTAAAGATAATTCGATATTTCTCAATTCGTGAAACTTAGGGATGATTTTCATGTACTGGAATAATTTGGAGTTGATAAAATTAATAGCGTTAGTGTTTAACGATTTTGAAAGCATGAAACCATTAGGAATAGTTGAAATTTCAAAGGTTTATTGAAGGAGGAATTTTGGGAAAATATCTGAGAAGTTTAATAATGGCAGCAACGCACCGGAGAAGAAGAAGAGGAGAGAAAAAGCCCAGGGGTCATTTGAACGACCTGGGTATGGTTCGAGCGACACCACATGTCGTTCATATAAAAGGGTGGATTGTTCGAATGACGTGCTTACTTTAGACCCAGGCTAGCTTGATTTCGAAATTAGCCTAGTGACATTTTTTTGGGTCAAAGGAAATTACAGTAACGGTGGGGCTTATATCCTTTTATTGTTAGGAATTATTTAAGAAAGTGTGTATAAACAATCTTGTGGAGACACAAGAGGGAGGATTAAATATGTAATTTGAGGGTGTAAATTCTAAGGATTTAATTAACTGGCCAAAGGAGAGTGTCCGGGTATTTTGGTTGAGTGACACCATGATAAACAATTAATTAATGGAAACGTTAATTAAAGTTTAAAGTCGGGGAATTGACTCGGATATTTTGGGATAGTGCTTAGGCACGAATTTGGTCGAGTTAATTTATAATAAGGTTATATAATAATTTATGTAATATTATAAATAAAGAGGGTGCTAACCAGAATAATGGAATTTTAAGGAATAAATTCTAAGAGATGGAATTTCGGACTGAAGGAGTGAGTCTGGGTATTTTAGGGAGGTGACACAACTTGAGTGATAAATAAATAAACGTGGGTTTTATTTAAATTACAAGTCGGTATATAGACTTAGGAATGCTAGGCTAGTGTTACGGTAATTGTGCACGATGTAGCCGGGATTATATATATATATATATATATATATATATATATATATATATATATATATATATATATATATATATATATATATATATATATATATATATATATATATATATATATATGTATGTTGTGATTGTGTAATATATGAATATTTGTGTGCTTTATAAATGTTGGTGTAAATAATATTTATTGGAATACATACCCTTCTAGTGCTATCATAGGAGGTTGCACGATGTGGGTGAATCCCCTATCTTGAGGAGTAGGGCGATTATAATCCCAAGTCATAGTCGGCCAGAATTTTATTTGTGATTTACTTTCAGGGGTGAACCACTTTAAGGTATGATTCGGTTTCACTTATGGTGAAGGAACTATGGCCACCTCCGCTTCGTTTATTTTTGGTTCATCGATTCGGGGAGCTAACCGAGTTGGGGTGTCCGGGAGGATGAGTATAACTGGGGTGATAGAATTTTAGAGAACATCTGGTGAGTGTCTACTCGAGAGGATGGTTATATATCTACGACATGTGTGTGAATTTTGTAATATGATAATACGTATATATGGTGCATATAATTATATACATGTAGAATACATTAAGTGAACTATATTTTTATATATAACTAGTGAGAATGTTATATGGTATTAAACGAAAAATGATTACTTAATTTAATGTGATAAATGACTTATTAATCATGTATTAAACATAGTCAGGCTAGAGTAGTGTGACAAGAAGGAGATTTAACAAGGACTAGTTATTGGGTAGATAACTAGGTGGGTTATAAAGAAAAGCGTTAGGTGTGCACAATAGTTGAGGGGTGAGTAGGTCCTCACGGGAGTGTGACACTAGCTTAAATATGAAGAGCATTCATGCATTATAATTGTTGCATTTTAATCACTTGATAAATATTTTAAAATATTTTGGGTTCTAACCCTTGCTATAAAATATTTTCAAAACCCTTTAGGTGTTCGGACATAGGGACGCCAGACTTGATTCTATTCCAGGGTTATGCAGTTGCGACATATGTGGATGTTGCAGGAGTTAGAGTAATCACCTCTTTCATTTATTCCTAGTTTAGGAATTTTATCTCAGCCTTTTATCTAGAATGTTGCTCACTCTAATTATTCATATTATTTCAGTTCATATTGTATGGGATTTATTTACTATCTGTCAGATTTATTTGGTTTTGGATTTGTAGCCGATGGTTTATTCGGCAAGGATTTTATTTATTCATTTTCATATTTGATTTGATTCAGTGTTTGTATGAATGGTTTATATTATATTCATTCGCATGTTGTTGTTGTTGTTTGATAAAAAGATAAAATTTGGCACTGTTTCTTTTTTAATACTAGGTGGTTATTAAGTTTTAAAAAGTTTTCGACAGTGATTCTAAGAATGAACCAAATGAGATTCCTGTTTAATTTGATATAGGACTGATCACCCGGTATTTTATTAGGCAGGGTTTCACACTCGTATCTAAGTGTGATACTAATAGCACCCCAATAAGGAATTATGACATCATCTCAAATTTATAAGATGATTATATTTAATCAATTTTTTAAATGTAATCCCTACATTTAATTGTCAGCTTACATTTACTTCAATCTCATAAGTGTCATGTATGACGCAGAAAAATATATTATGTCTTATAGGGTCAAGAATAATATTTATTGTCCACGTCTTTAGACAAATAAATTCATTTCAGTAAATTTTGGGTATTTATTAATATATGTCATTCCATATATTTGACACACAAGGTCATCTACTGTTGTTATATAATTCGTGCTCTATCGGCAAGTCCGGAGGAATCCCTTATCCTAAGCGAACAACACAAATACACATAAGTTGGGGTGGTCCCTACGCAGGGCACCTGTACACGGCCCATACCCATTGGTGACACAGGAACGGTCAGCGTCAATATCTACCTCTCGTACGTGACGCCTCCATGTAGTACAAATATGACCTATACATCATCAAGCCCATTTGTGCCAACATGCGGTCCACGGTCCGAACGCGTGAACCCCCAAGCCGATAGGACGGTCTGTAACACCCCACGATTTTGGGACTGAGAAATTTAATTTTGGGAGAAATAAAATTTATTTAAATTGGAGAATTTTAAATTTTGGAAATTGTTGTCTAGAAATTGAGGACGTTTTAAAGTATTCCGGATGATGATTTTGAGTGCGCCATTGATTTCGAATGGGTCGAGATAGTCGAAATGACTGTCTTTGGGTTTTATTTCGGTTCCGAATTATTTTTAAGTATGTTTGACTCGAATTCGAGTAAACGAGTCATTTACAGTGTGTATTAACATTTAAAACTGGGATTTATGTTTTAAAGGTCTAAGAGGCTTACGGATCAAGCCATTCTCATTTAAGAGAAAGAGAGAAAGAGAAAGAAAGAAGGAAAGAGGGAAAGAAGAAAGAAAAGAAGAGAGAGAGGAAAAGCTTGGAGATTTTCGGCCCAAATGCGATCTCGAGGATGATTCAACCTCTACAACTTCGAGGCAAGTGTTTAATCTTGCTAAATAATTCATTTGTGTATTTTATTTCATAATTTGTGGATAAAAAAATTGGATTTTGACTAGAGGAGAGATGTAACACCCATAACATATTTTGGGTACGCTTTGATTTGAGGTATTTCTTTCCGTGATTCAGGCAGAGATAAGAAGGATAATTTCATGATTGATAAGGTAAGTGATGATGAGGAGAGGATAGTGAAGCCTTGGGAGGTTTAGATTGATAACTTCATCACCATTTGTTAGGAAACCTGGTATTGGTGACTTTTACCGATGTGAGGTGTGGAATTGTCCCAATATCGGGAGTATTACCTTCTGGGAAGAGGGAGTGAGAAATTTAGAGTTTTGGGTCCATTGAGTAGGACTGAAGGAATTATTGGGGGTCGAAATAGTGCCTTGTCCTTCAGGATGGTTAGGAAGGATTTATGGGGAGGATATTTCTTTGAGGAGAATTAGGCCTTGGGAAGGGAAGAGTAAGTGTGGTCTTGTACGACATCTTTTGGAATAATAAACCGTCTCGTGATGAGCTAGTAGAGAGTTATGCCTTTGATTTTCGGAAGTGCGGACCGTTAAGATTATTGAGTAGTAACGATAGGGCTATTGTTTTATGAATAGTTTAGGAAGGGTAATTATGGTATTCCAGTGAGGGAAAGGCTTACCTTGCGGTAATGCTTTAATGTGATGTAAAGGATTTGTATAACTTAGGAGGTTCAAAGTTTAGTATATTTATTTGGAGCGGAGAATTTAGCTCATGGTTGTGCTAGTTTGGAGGACTAGGTATTGGTGAGAATGTTATGTTTGTTGAAGCCTTGTGTCTAGAGCATAAGGTATTTGTTTAGCGTGTCGAAAGACAAGGAATTGTTTTATATTATATTATTACATAGGCCTTCGGGAAATATCTAAAACTCAAAAATATTTTATAAAACTTAAACCTGGTTCAACTGATCTCAATCCCCGACATAGATACACAGTAGTGTATTGGGAGGGTTCCTTGTTTGGATTTTGCTTGCGAGACCTCCCCTGCATGAAGGTAGCTAGTGTCAGGAATTGAGAAGAGTTCAACCATTGGGAATTTTAAACTTTTATATGCTTAATATGTTGCTGTAGATTATATTTAATGGAGAGTTATATTACGATTTGAGTCTAGTGGAGTCGGGTTATTGTTTTACGAGTGGGGTGTATGGGCGCCCTGGGTAACTAATATTATTTTAAAGTTATATAGTTTGATGTGAGAACTGGAAAGGATCGGGGTAGTGATCTAGAGGGTAGATGTGAGGACTAGATGAGATCCAAAGTCCTAGGCATAACCTAAATTTCACGAACGAAATTCTTGTAAAGGGGGAAGATCTGTATAACCCCACGATTTTGGGACCAAGAAATTTAATTTTGGGAGAAATAAAATTTATTTAAATTGGAGAATTTTAAATTTTGGAAATTGAAGTCCAAAAATTGAGGACGTAAAGTATTATGGATGATGATTTTGAGTGCGCCATTGATTCTGAATGGGTCGAGATAGTCGAAATGACTGTCATTGGGTTTTATTTCGGTTCCAGATTATTTTTAAGTATGTTTGACTCGAATTGGAGTAAACGGATCATTTAAAGTGTGTATTAACATTTAAAATTGGGGTTTATGTTTTAAAGGTTTAAGAGGCTTACGGATCAAGCCATTCTCATTTAAGAGAAATAGAGAAAGAGAAAGAAAGAAGGAAAGAAGAAAGAAAAGAAGAGAGAGAGGAAAAGATTGGAGATTTTCGGCCCAAACGCGATCTCGAGGATGATTCAACCTCTACAACTTCGAGGCAAGTGTTTAATCTTGCTAAAAAATTCATTTGTGTATTTTATTTCATAATTTGTGGATAAGAAAATTGGATTTCGGGTATTTATATTAAAACCTAAATTTTGGGTATCTAAGTCTTGAAATTGATGTTCATACTTGGGCTTAACGATGTATACTTTGATGAGAATAGAGATAGGATGGATTTTGGTGTTGGGAACTTGATTGGGTTAGAGTTTGATGGTTGGAAGTTGTAAAATTTGGGTTTTGGAAATTTTGGGTTTAGAGAAAAATAGCCATTTCGTGGCTTGATGAACATGCCGAATCGATTTGCCCCTAGCGAATCGATTCGCCATGTTGCAGAAGCATCAGGTCTTTAGGGCCGAATCAATTCTCCCCTTGTGAATCGATTTGGTATGTAGCAGACTTACAGGTCTAGTTGGGCTGAATCGATTCGCTGGGGGGCCGAATCGATTCGGAAATAGGGCAGTTTTGAATAGTTTTTCCTAGGTAGAGTTTTACCCCTTTTCTCTTAGGCTTATCAATTCGGAACTTTATAATTTGATGAAAGGAATATGAATTGAATACTTCTAAGGGATTTCTTATATGATATGATGGGGAGGACACATCAAATTAATTTGGAGAAGAATGTAAGTGTGAATTGGAGATTGTAGGATTGGTGTAGTGTGGGAAATTCTTTAAGATTGGGGTTTCTAATTAGAGGTCATAGGTGAGCTTAGATATGACGTAAAATTTAGGACCCTTTGAAAGAGCGGTGAGGGTATGGTGAGAATTTAGGCCGATGTTTGTGTCCAATCCTTATAGTGATAGGATTCTAGTTAAGTTATTATTGGGGGCCAACGAGAGAGAGAGGTAGCGTATCCTTAGTGATGATGCACTCGAGGAATAAATCGTAAAGGCGTTAATGTTAAGGGTTCATAGGGACAAGTGAACCGTAGTCGGAATTGAGAGCAATTGGATTATACTAGCAACTAGAGTAGGGTGTGTTGTATATTTAGTCAGGATAGTTGTTAGATATCGGTATGTGTTTAACAATGGGAATTCCAATTATGGATGGGATCTTGGAAAGAAATTAATATTAAGCTCGAGGCTTGTAGGCTATTAGTCACGTGTATACCAATAGTCAAAATTATTGTTGGATATATCGATGTGCATTTGGATATTGATGGGATGTGTAGTAATTGTTATATACATTAAACTTTGGGGTGATAGCCTAAATGTTGAATATATTGGAAGACTATTCATATCATAGGGAAAATGGATAAATATACCTCAAGTGAGGGATCGTATTTATATAAGGAATTAAATTAAATACGTTCGGGACGACGGCTAGTATAAAGAGGATTACATACACGTATAGCCGAGTTTATAAATTTCATACATACGCATGAGAGATGGTATATATATATATATATATATATAGGTATGGATATGTATATATGTATGTACTCATGGCATGAATATCTAAACCGTATGTGATGGTTTAATTATATGATGTGATCATATGGATGTATATATATTATGTATGTGAATGATATATATACTTGTGATGTAAAGCATACCAGGCACATTCTATCATTGGAAGTTGCACGATGAGGGTGAGCATCCTAGCTCGAGGAGCAGGGTGTGGATATTCCCCAGGTCATAGTCGTCCATTTTATTTATTTGTATGATTTATATTTTGGGGGGTGAGAAGTCGTGGGTATGGGACGTTCTCACTTGACCGGTTAGGAACTATGACCTCTTCCCACGCGTTATGATTGATTTTTTTGCCATGGCAGTGAGAAAATAGTCCGATAGATGGGGACCCCAGGATGGTATGTGAGCGATGCCCTAGAAGATGATAGCATAATGCAGTATTTTGGCATTATATAGTCGGTTATATTATGTGTGTTATGTACACGTGGCTATGAAAATGAATGACTGTATATATATATGTTTAAATAAATTATATATATATTTATATTTATATATCCTATAGGTGAAAAAGGATATGAAATTTCTATGGCATACATCTTGGGTAATTATGGTGTAACTAGAATTGTTGGGGGTTGATGTATTGCACTTAGAGACAATTTTGATGATATCGACCCAAGGATTTAATGGAGACTTTAGGTTGTTCTTAGATAGTAATCGATATTATAGTGGATTTGGGTGGATGACATAATGGATCCCTACGATCGACATTGTCAAGGAGTAGTGTATCGGGGAGTCCTTGTTTGGATTTCGCTTTGCGAGACGCCCCACGCACGAAATGTAGTACTATGTTGAGAGTAGAGAGAAGTTTTGTCCTTGTACTTGTATGTAGTTGTAGTAATAGATTTTTGTGGATGACATAATGGATCCCTACGATCGACATTGTCAAGGAGTAGTGTATCGGGGGGGTTACTTGTTTGGATTTCGCTTTGCGAGACGCCCCACGCACGAAACGTAGTACTATGTTGAGAGTAGAGAGAAGTTTTGTCCTTGTACTTATATGTAGTTGTAATAATAGATTTGTGTGGATGACATAATGGATCCCTACGATCGACATTGTCAAGGAGTAGTGTATCGGGGGGGTTCCTTATTTGGATTTTGCTTTGCAAGACGCCCCACGCACGAAACGTAATGCAATGTTGAAAGTAGAGAGAAGTTTTGTCATTATTAAATTGTGCATGTTAATTAGAGAATAAACTCTTAATCTGAAGCTTGTTGTTAATATGTGAAGTAATAAGATGGATAACTGATTAAGTTATAAACTGGAATCAATAAAACCTAGTATGGCATATATATATATATATATATATATATATATATATATATATATATATATATATATATATATATATATATATATATATATATATATATATATATATATATATATATATATATATATATATATATATATATATATATAAGTGGGATTAGAATGGGAAGGATTCTTGGGTTATGTTCGAATGGCCGGTCTTGGGGGTTTAGGTCGTGCCTATTGTAATGTAGGTTGTCCTTATGGGTGGCGTAACTTAATTAAGGTTTCAGGACACGATTAGGTGCGTGCAGTAGATGAGAGGTGAGTTTGGGGGTTTCACGAGAGGGAGACTCCACTTTAATTATAAAATAGTGCATTTAGATTTATTATGCACGGTTAACACACTTGCAAAATATTTTTACACCTCGGGCTCTGACCCGTTTATATTTCTGTTCTGCTATCTGTATATATTACTACAGGTGTCCTACCGCAGGGATGCCGGATGATTTTCTATCCAGAGTCTTGGGAGCCGTAACAGGTGTGGACTGTTGCGGGATTTAGATTGTAGTCGCTTCCTACTTCTTTGAAAAAAATCTAGGCAGGAATCATGTTGTATATCGGATTTATACCCAAGGGATATTTGTAGCATTTTTTATTCCTTCTTTATGGATGTTGTACTGTCTGTGACCTGACAGCTTATTCGGGTATATTTTCCTTGTATATACTCATTTCATTTTATTCTAGCATTTCATTTATCATGGTACTTGTGTGCTTTTTACCTTTGCTAGATATTTTTATGGTTGGGTTGCTGTTAGTACCAATGTTTTATTTAATTTTGGCATCTCACTTGTATGATATCGGGTAGTTAGCCTTATTTATTTATATTATAGTCTGTTGATGTTGAGACTGAGCCATCTGAGATTCCTGATTTAATGTAGTATAGGGTTGGCCACCCATTATTATTTTAAGTGGGGTGTCACACGGTCCACTAGTATGCCCACACAAATACATAATAGTACATAACATTATCCTATATAATATATATAGGTAATTACTCTATAATTACCATAAAGTCCAACCAAAGTCCACAGCTTTTTCCATTTGAATAATTTATCATCTAATTATTAATTATGTTCCATTAAAATAATTACTTAACCATCTAGTTAGTTGCAATCATTATAAATTAAACTGTGGGTGTATTATTACTCCATTAATAAATTAACCCACAATATAATCCCTTTTTCCCATTTGTAATATTGTTCCTATTAATTTTTTGTATTTTTGTTCCTGTTTCTAAACGGATTTTATATGGTTATAGAATTCAAGCTAAGACCAAAAGAAAACGAAATGTCCAATCACCCATCATGTCACTTGAACGACTGGGACCCTCGTTCGCGTGACATTGCAAGTCGCTCAAACGACAGGCGACATCGTTTGAGCGACCACTCGTCTTCAACCACACGCCACTTCTCCCATCAGTTTCCTTCCCAGGTACAATTCATAAACCCATAACAGTATACCATTTCATGGTTACATCTACATACATTGTCCCAACAAAGTTGCTAAAATTTCCAGATTTTAACGATTCAAATTCTCTAAATGTCAAATCAGTTTCGTTTCACAATAAGGAGCATTTACTAGGGAATCTACATAAAAAATTCATCCCATTAATTGATAATAACCGTCTGTACATTGGTTATTTAATTACCCCCAAATAACTGTCAAATCTTAAGGGAATCTAACATCAATATTCAGATTTTCGATACCTAATTTTTGGGACAATTTTCTACATATAAACCAATCCTCTACACGTGTTGGTCATTAACAAACGAAACATACTCAACCTAATCCCCGAAATTTAAAGGGAACTAATATTATGCATTGAGAAATAATTTGAAAACACAAATTAAGTAAGAGAACTCTTGCCTTAAATTGGAAGAAGAGATGTCCCTTGATTCTTCCTTGGTTCCCTTTTTGTTCTAGCCCTTTTCTCCTTTTTTTTTTGGTGTATTTCCCTTTTTCTTCTCGTGTGTGTGATTTTTAGGTTTGTGGAATGATAGTGGGGTAGTGGTTTACCCCCACTTAGGCTCTAATTAGGTGTTGAATCCCGAGTTGGGCCCTAAGTCCAACTATTGGACCCTCAAATGGACTCGAAACCATAATCTAATTGGCCCAAAACATCCCCACCATATATATTATTGACCCGAGATTATTTTTAAAGGCCTAAATCATCTAAACGAGCCCATATGTGTCCTGAAATGTGTTCCAAATTATTTGTGTCAATAATAGTTACTTTTATTTTGTGTCGCACACATAAATTGTGTAATTTCCTTTATTATATGCAAATGTCATATTCATGCATATAAAAACTAATCACACACAAATATAACTAAATAACAAATTTCAACGGTGGCATTTTTAAATAAAAATTTAATTAGGTCAAATTTTCAGAATAAATTGTTTATTCTAAAATTAATATTTCATTAATTATTTAAATGAAAATATGGGGTATTATACGGAAGCTGCTCTTGGCGCGTGGACGTAGGCCAGAATTTGGCCAAACAATGTTAAAAATACGGTGTCATTTATTTTTAACATTTATACTTATTTATTTTCTTATGATTGTTTAATTTTATTTTTTTCAAGTACTTACACTTGCAAATTAATAAATTCCAAAATTTGGTAAATTTAACCAAATTATTATTTTTGAATTAATTGATTAATTAATTTATAAATATCAATTTCACAATTTGTTTATAAATTTATTGGGTCTTATAATCTTGAAATATAACTTGTTTAATTAATTGAGAGTATTTACTTGATATTCTTTGTGTGAATCATTTAAGATTAATTCCAGAACATAAATTTTTATGACATACGAAATTGATAATTTATTTATTGGGTGTTAAATTCTGTGATTTATCTTGTTTAAATTAATTGATTGTATTTAGTTAATTTTCTTTATTTTAATATTTTATTAATCTGAAATTTGTATTAAGTGTTTTAAATTAAATATTTTTAAAATTTTACTTTGATCCAAAAAGTTTTCTAAACTCAATTCACCCCCCCCCCCCCCCCCCCCCCCCGCTCTCTGAGTATAATCTAGGTAACAATTGGTATCAGGGTAGAGCTCTAATTTATTTATTTATTTTGATTTAACCATCTTTGAGTTAAACATCATGGCACACTTTTATAGTGAAGGATAATCAATCTCTAAAACTCCTCTATTTTCTGGAAATGATTATTCATATTGAAAAAATATAATGAAATATTTTATTCAATCTTATGATTATAAAATTTGGAGATTAATTATAAATGAGCCACATATTTCTGAAAATGAAAATAATTTAACTGATTTAGATATTAAAAAAATTCAATCAAATGCTAAAGCCTTAAATATATTATATTATTCATTACATATTAATGTGTATAACAAAATTTCTTCTCGTCAATATGCAAAAGATATTTGGGACAAATTACAGGCTATCTACGAGATGGGTTCAGAAGAGCATGAAGAAGTAATGAACCCAATTGAGAATGAATTTGTTGATGAGTCTCCAAGCCAAGATAATAATACTACAAACTTTTGTTTAATGGCTATGGAAGATTTGGTACATTCTAATCTTGATTCCTCTAGTGACAATGATGATGATAATGTTGATGATTATGAGGCATTGCAAAATATTTTTAATGAATTATGTGGTAGTTTTGAAGAATTTAAAAATAAATATGTAGAACTTAAAAAGTCTCATTCATTACTTTTTACGAAATGTGATTATACTTGGAAGAAATCAATGATTTGAAATTAGAAAACCATTCCTTGAGAAATGAAGTTGAAATTTAAAAAATAGAAAATACTAGTAGAATGTCTCCTGAAAAACTTGAATCTAAAAATACTAAAGTGAAATTTCAATTTGAGGATTCGACAAGTAGTCTTGAAAAATTTATAAATGGAAAGAAAATGTTGAACATGTTTCAAGGTAGTCAAAAATGGATGTATAACAACACTAAATTAGTTGGGTTCCTAAAGGAACTATTATTCTTGCTAACCCTTATAAACCACACTCATATTGGGTTTTAAAAGATAAAAATTTTAGGTGCAAAACCGATATTGGCACTTGAACAAAAATGTATGAGAATAGAATTAGTGTTAGATTTTTTTTAATCTTATTTTCTTGTTCATATGTTTGTTTAAGTTGAGCTCATTCTTTACTTGATAAATATTGTGATATGTTGCTTTCATATTTAATATCCAGATTTTTACGAAATATTGTTTTATATGATTATTGCATTTTATGTGTTTAATATTTGAAAATGTGAATACACTTATTTTTTTTTTGTCTAATACAAAGCATACTGAGGATGACAAATTATGTATATATCTTAATGATTAATTCGTTTTTTTGTATATGATAATTTGTTTTGTATAAATGTTGATATGTAAATATATTTTGATACATTTGTGTTTTAATATTTCTTTATCGACCTAACACCTTTTTGGATGGAAAAGAGAAATTCTTCAAAGTTTTGTAGGTTGCTTTTAAAGATGACTTCCATATTTTCATGGCCTTTGATGTTGCTATTGGAAGCAATATTAGTGTTTCATGTATCTTTGCCAAAAGATGAAAATTTCACACTTGAGAATCTCATGGAAATATCTTTGGTAAGGTCATGAGGTACACTCTTCTTTAAATATCTCAAAATTATTATTAATTTAGCATATGATCTTAACTGAAAATCATTCAATTATTTGTCATGCTTAGTCTATCTCTTTCTAGTATATTAATTTCATATTATTGATTATTACTTCACATGTTAATTTATACATTTATTATTTAGACGATTTATGATGTAAAACATGTGTAACAACCCGCTCTTTTGGAGACAATTAAATTCCATAATTACGTGTAAATTGGAATTTGGAGAATTTCTCAAAATAGTGATTTTTGGGATTTTTGTGGAATTGATGATTTTCGATGGGTGGTATAATTATTTTTGGGACTATATAGGTCGAAATATTTTAATTATATGTCACCGTGGGGTATAGCGACAATAGAGGTAAGAATTAATGAGAAAACCCGCAGTTAAATTTTATGGGTTAGAATAGTGATTTGCGGTCAAGTACCTCGGATGGAAATTTCGACTGCGCCATGAGTCTCGAAATGTCCGAGATAGTCGGAAAAGAGTGTCCGATTGTCGAAATTGAGTTCCAGGTAATTTTGGAGTTAAATAGGCTCGTAACTGGGCAAACGAGTCGTTTTTGGGTTTTAAAGGGGTTAAACCCTTTTCTCCCTATTTAAAGAGGGAGAGGAGAAGAGAATAGAGAGAAAAGAGAGAAGAAAGAAAGAAGAGATAGAGGAGGAGAGAAAAAGAGGAAAAATGGGGAGATTCCGTCCAGCCTTCGCGGGATTCGGCTCGAGGACGTCGGATTTTATCCACGAGGCAAGTGTTTACTTGCTTTATCTATTTTTAAGCATAAATATCTCATATAATTATTGGTATAACAAACCCTAATGATTTTGGGTTGGGTTCTTATGGATAAAATGGGTTTTCGAAAGTTAAAACGAGTAAACCCCTAAAATTGGATAATTGGAGAAATTTAGAAATTAACTAAAATAAATTGGTGATTTTGGGTTCTAGGACGTTTAGAACCCTTATTATGTGTGTAGTAGTTGTTGGTTGAGGTTGTAGGACGTTAGATGAGGAGACCAAAAGCTTGAGGAAGCTTTAATGGCCGAAAACAGCTTCTCGGAGAAGAAGCTGCCTGGCATGGTCGATCGATCGACTGGCAGAGGTCGATCGATCGAAGCCTCAATCGATCGATGACCCAGGGTCGATCGATCGACCCTACAAGAACTTGGGCAATTTCTCCTAGGATGAATTGGATAGGATGAATTCCAATTCTAATTGATTCAAGGTAAATTTTGGGATAACCTATGGAAATCTTTATAAGCATATAGCTCTCTAATTGAGGAAAATTAGGAGGGCAAGGTGGGGGTTTTAATGTATAATCCCTTAAACTATATTTTCGAGGAAAATAGGATAATTGTAGAATTGGAAGGTTTTGGGTTCCTGAGTTAGGGTGGGAACCTTTAGGGGATATTATGGACAATAGGTAGTCCTTGGGTTCATGGAAATGAAATCCATAACCCACCGAATTTAAGGTTGTTCGGGTGAGATAAATCCCAAGGATATTTCTAGTAGGCATGTGGGTCTATATAATTATGCGTATAGATAGAATAATTATATCGAGTACCGTTAAGTGTATCCTAGGAGATAAGTAGGATAATTTGGGGACGTAGATATATATATATATTCTCTTAGAGTGAAGTGGCATAAATGGGAGACATCCATTAAAATCCTTAAAGATGATTAAGGAATTCATTAGTTATGAAAGTAATAAAATACTTTGGGTTTAGTATCATGTATATATGAATGCATGATTATGATTCTTCGAGAGAATCTTTTGGGGTTAATGGTCATCGCTAGATATAGTTGGCAATTATGGCCCCATAGATATATTCAAGGATGAATATATGGTATGTATTTATACTATGGGATTAAAGTATATATATGTTATGACGTAAATGATTTTGAAAATATAAAAATGAATATTTTCAAAATGGAAAAGAAAAGATTTTCATAATTGATAAAATATGGATTACACACCTCCCTAAATCGCTATCATAAGGGAAGTTGCGCGCGTTGTGGTGAAGCCCCCTGGCTATTGAGTAGGGTGGATATAGTCCCTAGGCCATATGGGCGATTATACATTTGTTTCTGCGCTGGTTAGGAGATTCTGGGTGTGGTCCTGACTTTCCCGCATGCATATGGCCGCTTCCCGACGTTGGTAGGTTCCCAGGTTGTCTTGTATAGATAGGCCCTGAAAGATGATAGCCATTTAGGGGCGCGTCCAGTGGGAAAACCCGGAGGGGCGGTCTTAGTTTTATTAAAGCAATTTATGATAATAAATTGGCTTTAATTTACATTTCCTGAGTATAAAAAGGGAAATGGGATAAAGGTTTGGCTTCGGTAACACTCCCGGATGGAAGAAGGGATGTGGAAGCATATGGTTTGATCAAAGCATTTTCATGATAATGAAAATGGCTTTGGGTACATTTCTTGAGTATAAAAAGGGAAATGGGATGATTTAAAAAGGAAAAGCATTTTTATGTTAATAAAATTAGCTTTTAAAAAGGTACATGATATGTTAAAAGCAATTCATGCTAATGAGCTGGCTTTTAAATACATTTCCTGGATATGAGAAAGGAAATGGATGTTTTTGAAATGAAAAGGATAAGTATTGATAAATACTTTGTATATGAATCGTCAGTCCGGGAGGTAGATCCGGATGTGTATTATAAAGATATAATTGAATTGGTAAACCTCAGTCCGGGAGATATTATCCAGACGTATATTAAAGATGTATATATATATATTTATACATTTGTGCCTGCTACGGGCCTAATGGATCTCTACCATTAACCCTGTCAAGTAGTAGTGTATCGGGGGGTTCCTTGTTTGGATTTCGCTTTGCGAGACACCCCACGCACGAACTTAGTGCAGTGTTGAGAATGGAGGGAAGTTTAGCCCTTAGCACTTGGACTATCTATGGTAGATAGTAGTTGGGTGTTTAGACTAGTTAGGCGGGGTAGATTGACTAGGATGTGTTGTTAGGATGCGTTAGGTGTGCACTACTAGAGGAGAGGTAAGGGATATCTCATGGGAGTGCGATACCAATTTAAATATGAGATAAAACTATTTTTCTAAAATAAAGCATTTATGCACGTGCAAAATATTTTAAAACTCGGGCTCTGACCCGTTTATCAACCTTTTCTTCTTGTTATATGTATATATATATATATAGGTGTCCAGACACAGGGACGCCTAGATGGCACTTCTTTCGAGTCAGACGTCAGCTGCAGCAGTTGTGGATGCGTGCAGGTTTTTGATAGCCGCTTCCATTCTTGAAATCTAGATAGGAGGTATTGTATAAACTTTCGAGCCAACGGCTCAATTTCATTTAGTTATTCTTTCAGTACAGCATTCGATATGATTGTATATTTTGACCGAGTGTTCGGTTATTTTATTTCATTTCAGTTTTATTTAAGCATTAACTTGTGGATGTTTTATTTTAACTGTTTAAAAAGAGTAGTTAATTAAAAGTTTTTAATGCTCGCCTAATAGGATATTAGTAATTAAATGGATTTTCGACAGTGATGCTAAGAATGATCCAGATGTGACTCCTGTTTTAATTTGATATAGGAGTGATCGCCCGGTATCCCATTAGGCGGGTTGTTACAACATGCACTAGATTTTTATGATAAAGTTATTGAGATGCAAATTCATAATCTTTATATGTTATATATCTTGCATATGTATGTTTTTAATAATATTGAATTAATTCTTGATTTTATGGCATAGTGATTTGAAACGAGAATGTCCTTGTAAATTTTCTTGTTATACGCATTACTTGTTAATCTTATGATATTCATTTATTGATTTCTGATTATATGAACATATTAATCTTATTAATATGTTTGATAGAAATTAACATTTGTGTTATTTGGGCCTATTTGACAAATCCTATGATTATTGAAATTTTCCTTCATTGATTTTCATAATATAAATTTATTGATTTTTAATTCAGCTCACTGGCTTATTATATGATTAGTCCTCTTGAATAAATGTTAACTTTAAAGAGGAATGTATGAAAAATATTCTCTAGATGAAAAGAAATTAATACTTGAGATATTTGTGCTTAATTGAAAATCATATGATTATTGAATTTAAAGTTGATTTGTGAATGTATCTAGATTTGTGGAAAATAATTTTATGGTAGAAAATATCGATAATATATTTGTCTCATAAAAAAGATACACATGATTTATCATATGCATATATGCCTTCATTGGCATCCCTTAGGGTGAGATTTTATTGAAAAATATTTGATCATAAACTTTGATGCATTAATATGGATATTGAAATATGATTGATTATTCTGTGAATCTTATTATCGTATTTCAAAAATAGAAAAGCTTGCGCAAAATCGAAAATTTTTATCTCTATATTTATGTCGCTATACTCTAACTCATGTTATGCGCATAATTCAAATTATTTGAAAACATCGAGTTATGAAATGTTTTTTATGTTGTGCGCTTAAAAGTTTATTATATCACGATGATTTATACAACAATATTATTGAGAGAGTTAATTGTGTTAATTAATACATCTCTTATATCTCTCGTATTTACATTAAACTCATGTCGTGTGCTTAATTGAAATTATTTGCCAACCTTGAGTTATGATTTCTATTTATGCGTAAAAAGTTGTTATGAGGTACCATTGCATATCACGCACGGTTAGTGTGCAGGCTGGTACAATTGGTATCCAAAGTTGATCATTTATCATTTTGGTGACTTATGCAATATTTTATAATATTAATGCCTATCCAAAAGTTCAAACACATAATTTGAGAAAATTTATGATGAAAAATGTGCCTATTGAAAGTTTCATGCCCCTTGCGATTTATGGTTGAATCGCATGCATGAATTAATTTTGATAGGGGGAGCTTCGCATTTTACCCTTGACACTCGTTTTATAAAAAAAATCTTTTTGATAATGTTAAAAGGGGGAGAAATATTTATGATTCACTTATTATGCATAATTTATTTATTTTATGAATTATTGTGAATCATTATTTGTCATCGTCAAAAAGGGGGAGATTGTTAAACAAAAATATAATTAACCCTTTAATTTATATTTAATTATCTCAATTATAATTAATGTACATTTTAATTTAATATAATATATTGATTTTGATGATTTCAAACATATATTTATTAAGTGATTACGTAAATATTTCTTATTTTATGATATTTATAATATAAGAGTTCCTTTAACTATTTCTATAAATATTAAATTTTTGTAAATTATTTTCTACATGTAAATCACCTTACATTTTTATAACTATTACTGTTATTTTATATGTTTTAAATATTTTCGTTATGCGTTTACTGTTAATATATCTATCATATTTTTTATATAGAACGATATTTTTTATATATTTCATTTACATAATATATTGTTAACCTTTTTTTTGTAAATTTATATATTTGTGTTAAGAAGGTTTGGAATAGATTTTTTGTATTTGTCTACTATTATAGGCAGTTGGCATCTAGCAGCTATGGATGTTATTAACTTTGGATGGAGACTTTGCTTTGTCCCATCTTTGGCAGTGATAATAACTACTCCTACCGTGTAGCTTATTTCATATGCATGTATATAAACATATAGATATAGATATACAATCAATATAGATTGCTTCCATGATTTTCTAATTGGCACTAAGATACCATGTTACAAAATCATGGAAGCAATCTAATTGCCAACAAATGGAATATTGCAAAACTAAAATATATGATATATTTAATTTTCATACACAAAACATTATCACTGGCTTAAAGGTTCGGACAATAATATATATATATGGTTTGGACAGTATAACGTTTTGTATATGAAAATTAAATATATTATATATTTAGTTTTGCATTATTCTATTTGTTGGCAAACTTAAGACCCAATACAATTTTTATCTTTTATTGTAGACTATTTCTTTTGCATAAAAAGCTCTTTCATTTTGACTTGTCATAGCTTTGGTAGCCTAACTCAAACATCTCATTTATTTATTGAACCCATTTCCTGCTTATGTGTATTGTCTTATCACGTTTCTTTATGATTGCCTTGGGAGAAAGCCAAAGAAAGCTTCAATAAACTAACAGGTGTCCATATATATATATTATTTGAGTGTTCTAATGTATTTAAGGCACTCACACCCAAGATTTTACAGATATACAGAACCCAAGATTTTACCCCCCCCCCCCCCGAATTTAAGGCTTAGTAATTTAAACTTCTCAATTTCTCTACAGATTGAACATCTAATTATAATTAACCCAGATTAGATATTAAATTAACCCAAGAACATGGTATGTATCTAACACCCACCATGATTGAACAGAAATATGCAATTAATTAAGGGAAATTTTAACCACTTGCCTTCTATGGTTTGTAGATGAAGAATGCCCACATTCCTTTTTTATTTAGACCCCCAAGATTTCTATTAGGTTTTCTAAAATGAGTTATGACACTCACACCCTCTCATTTTTAGTGTGTATTAAGTCAATCCCATTTTTAGGCTTGTGAGCATTATTAAAAGGGACCAAATACTCTTATGTGGGTTCAAATATGTCTAAAAATTCCCTGAGACCCATTTACTATTCATGGGCACTCTTATCGAACTATTTCGACTTATCCAGACTCAATCGTACACTCAGAATTTCCATCCGAATTATCTTACTAAAAGTTAATATTCGCCTATTAACTTATTAAATTATTACTATTCACTTAATAACTTTAAATCCCATAAATATTAATCATCTACTCGCCGGATTAATATTTAAATAATATTAAAAATAATTAATTAAATTAAATTAATACAAGCAAGTAATTTAAAATCTACCAAATTAATTAATTAATAAAAGCTCCAAAATATGAGGTGTTACGCATTAGTGAAGCGCGGGAGACGGAACATGCTCTTGGTGTGGGGACGTAGCCGGGATTTCGCCGAACCATGTAAAAAATACGGTGTCATTTATTTTTAACATTTATATTTATTTATTTGTTTGTGATTGTTTCATTTTACTTTTTTTAAGTACTTACACTTGCGAATTAATTAATTCCAAAATTTGGTAAATTTATTAAAATAATTATTTAGGAATTAATTAATTAATTTTAGAATATTGATTACAAAAATTGTTTATAAATTTATTGGGTCTTATAATCTTCAAATATAACTTGTTTAATTAATTGAGAGTTTTTATATGATATTCTTTGTGTGAATCATTTAAGATTGATTCCATAACATAAATTTTTATTAAATACGAAAATTGATAATTTATTTATTAGGTGTTAAAATCTGTGATTTATCTTGTTTAAATTAATTGGTTGTATTTAGCTAATTTTTTTTAGTTTACTATATTATTTATTTAAATTTTGGATTAAGTGTTTTAAATTAGATATTTCCAAAATTTTAATTTGATCCAAAAAGTTTGCTAAACTCAATTGACCCCCACCCCCATATTGAGTATAATCTAGGTAACATCGGGAATAATGAGAATATCAAGGGAATCAATATACGACATAAATCTGAACTATCAAAGAAGTTCATATTTGAAATAGGAGATCAAAATTATCATAGTGTGATATAGAAATCAATATTTAAAAGACATAAGCCCAAGTTGTCTAGTATTGAAGTTAAAATCACATACTTTGAGCTTTACAAATTCCGGTGTTTTGTGCGACTAAATTGTTGAGTAGACATGGTAGTTGGGCTTATGTCTTTTAAACCATAAATAATGTAAGTTGGCCATATAGGTCCAAAACAATGCTTATGTAATGTAGTAGGGTGTTATTTCAAAAGAATTTTCAGTTTAAATTTAACTAAGAGGGCATAAAGTACAATTTTTAAAACTTTTCAAATAAATATTTTCTCTCATTTCTATTAAGATTTAGAATTAGTGACGGAAGAAAAAAGTAGATATATTTATGCTCAAGTAATTTTAGAAAACGTTTAGGGAAGTTTTGAAATACTTGAAAAGGTTGACAAGGGTTATGTGTAAACATCAAACTTAATCTTTAAACCTAAAACAGGTTTTCTTGAGAAAACAATTTCTTGGAATCCAAACATGGTGATGTAACAGACCATTTTGCTTAGAATAAAAAAATTAAAATGGTGAAAAAAAATCATAATTTTTTTATTGGAGACCCGCCCTCACATGCTCAGTCAAATTTATTACGCGTTCGTTTTGACTTTCACTCTCGCGCTTGTAAGTTACTCACCTTCAACCTTTCGACAGTTTGACTTTAAGGTTTCAAAACTTTGACCTTAAATTCGAAACATTTCAGAATTCGTTATAAGTTGACTCCTAAATGAAAATTGCCTAGTTTTGAAGAGGAATCTAACCATATTTGTTTTAAGAATATTGGTGGGCTAAATCAAGCTATTAGATTTCTGTAAAAATGGTGAAATTTTAACCAATCAGAAGAAAGTGAAAGATATTATTTTCATTCCGGCATCATAAAGGGTTTGTTCTATATAAACAATGTGGTATAATGAACCTTATTTAAGGGATTTTGGTGGAGTAAAACCTCTGAATTGGTTTTCTGAAATTTTTAGGGCCGAAAACTTCAACCCTTGATATGAGGTATCAAAAGTCATTTTTTGTTCAATTAAACATTACACCTAGGTTTCTGAGAACCAAAGCTCAACTTACCTCACTTTTAAACTGGTTCAAAGTCAAGGAAGCATAATCCACCCTTGAAGCTCAAGCTTTAATTGAGTTTTCTAGTTTTTGAGCCATTTTAGTGCATATACACGTTAACTTTTACATGTAAATACATATTTCTACTCTATAGATATGCAGAAACATAAACACGTTCTAGAGTTTTTACAAAAATGTAAAAACTGTCAAATTTTTACCTTAAGTTTGCTCTCAGTTGGGATGGTTTTCTACTGAGGCAAGAGCGGGTATTAATAGGGTTTTGAAGAGAGGAGTTGATTTGTGGTTTTGGAGGTTGAGATGGGGCTGAATTGGACAAGTTTCCATTAATATTTTATTGGAGATAAAAAGAGTACCATTGGTTACCCACATAGTAATGTCACCAAGGGGTGTAGGGTAAACAAGTTTGGGTTTAAGTTTAGGTCCTTGGATAGTTTTCATATAGGGTTTAAGGTTTTTAGGTTATTTTACCCAAATTTAGGATCTTTTATGTAATTATACAAACTTAGTGAACTTGTTAATGAACTTCCTATAAACTATATGTCCTTAGGTAAAACTTTGAGTGAAAATTGGGATCAAATTGGTGTAGGAATTTTTAAGTATCCTAATTCAACTTTTAGGGGCATTTTGGTAATTTAGCAAAAATTTAGGCGTTTTCTTTGAAATTTTTGTCTATTTAAGCGATTAAGGGATAATTTAAAATGTGTTGTTACAATATAAGACCAATATCGTACAAGTCTAAAAACTCAAGGTATAAACAAAACAAAGACCATTTCCTAAAGAATAAAAAGATATATAGGAGAGCAAGATGCTTATTAAAATGAGTAAACTAAAAACTCTAAAGCACCTAAATATAATACTAACTCTACTTAATAGAGGGGTAATAGTTCACCCTAGCACAATCTCTCAAGGCTTCTAACTATTATATATACATGATGTGTTTCCTAATCCAACTCATTTGATCTTTAATGGATCGAATTTCAGAACCACCTTGGTGTTAGGGTTTTATTCTTAAAACCATGTATGATGTTTTGTTTTCACTAAAGGCATGTCAACTCATTTTTAAATAAGAATCATGGCTACGAGAATGCCTTATATTTATTATTTAAACAAAATTATAAACATAATGGTTAATTGAACTTAATAGGAATCCCAGTGAACTGGGTTCGGCTTGATCACAAGAGATTGGAATTCTAGTTCTCATACAATTGAACAATTTAAAACCTTAAAATATTGAGTTAACATCCTATTATAATGATGTGGTATAATCCTAGTGGTATATCTCAAACTACGGGAACATATCTGCTGGTTCGAGAACTTGTATGATACTTCAAATGAGGGTTGTGGTGGGATATGAAGGAATGTATTGAATAGGGCCACTATGAGATTTAAATGGAGGTTTGCCTTCGTTAGACTTAGCTAATATCAATATATTTGAAAAGGGTGTATATATTTTTAAACCCAGTAATTATGAGGATTGGAATGTTTGCACAAGTTTTTCTCTAACGTTTATGGGTGTGATTCAATTTTAAATTCAATAAAATGATCCCACTAGTTAGGCAATTATTGTGTAAATAACCCTGGGCATTATAGTTCAAAGGAATCCGCATTCAAGAGATATCTTGGATTTTGACCACCTCAATATAGACTTATATGTTTTTTTTTTCACTAATAAAACACAGTCGGTGCATTATTTAATACTCCTGATGGAATGAAAAATAAGTTAAGTCTAAGAATCAATGAATTGATTAGAGGTTTGTTAAAATCAATTTGGAGCAGATTGATTTGACCAAGGGGTATTAGAAACCTTTTCGTTTTGAAAATTAACGCTTCTTGTCTCGTCCCCAATCTTTGGTGTCCATTTCGAATAACTCGGTGTTGTATATAGTGTAGGACAGTACGATGTAGAAGTTCGATTACACTAGGCTCACTTGGCACGAGATTATTGGCATACTCGCTGAATCACAGATCGTCGCCATCTCAGAATTAGACATTTTGAATCACAACCCCGTATTCATGTCCAATCTCTACATCCGAATCTTAATCCACCTCGATTTTGGCGCTCTGAAATAGCTTGACAACTCGGACCTCCACGTAGACTCTATCCCCACCATTAATTTGTTCCTCAACGTAAGGGACATTATTGCTACCGTTGATTTCCCCAAGAACTTTACCCTAAAAGATCTCATTAAGCCTGAGCCCGATTGGACCGAGTTGTTCCTTAGCGCTATACTCAATTTTTGTCTCCATAGAGAGACAAAAATGAATCTGTTGAGACTAGTTGTGGAATATTTATCCCTTATCGATGTGCAACGACAGGAGTTTGAGAGCAGAATATCACATTCGATTGTAGAAAACGCATTTTACCTTCTTTTTTTTTTTTTTTTTTAAGTTTCTTACTGTTTTGTTTATAACTTTTAATATAAAAACAGTTTTTTATATTAAAAAAACAGTTTTTATATTTAAAAAAATAGTTTTTTCAATAAAAAATATCGCGATTAATCAGTACCGCTGACGCGTAGCCACATTCAACAAATGATTTGAGTCCGGAAATATGGGTCCGCGCCAGCGGCACTAATTAATCGCCTAATGTCGTTGACGCGGACCCACATTTATGGACCGAAATCATTTGTTGAATATGGGTCCGCGCCAGCAGCAAAAATTAATCACGATATTTTTTTCAATAAAATATCGCGATTAATTAGTGTCGCTGGCGCGGAATCACATTTCCGAACCAAAATCATTTGTTGAATGCGGGTCCGCGCCAACGGCACAAATTAATCGTGATATTTTATTAAAAAAAATATCGCGATTAATTTGTGTCGTTGGCGCGGACCCACAATAAAATATCGCGATTAATTAGTGCCGCTGGCGCGGACCTGCATTCAACAAATGATTTTGGTCCGGGAATGTGGGTCCGCGCCAGCGGCATAAATTAATCGCGATATTTTATTGAAAAAAATATCGCGATTAATTTGTGCTGCTGGCGTGGACCCATATTCAACAAATGATTTCGGTTCATAAATGAGGGTCCGCGTCAACGACATTAGGCGATTAATCAGTGCCGCTGGCGCGGACCCATATTTCCGGACTCAAATCATTTGTTGAATGTGGCTCCGCGCCAGCGGCACTGATTAATCGCAATATTTTTTATTGAAAAAAAAATGTTTTTTATATTAATTGAAAAAACTGTTTTTTTTTAATATAAAAAAACTATTTTTTTAAATATAAAAAACTGTTTTTATATTAAAAGTTATAAACAAAACAGTAAGAAACTTACAAAAAAAAAAAAAAAAAGGTAAAATGCGGTTTGTAGGCGGTCCCCACGCGGGACGTTTAGAATTACTCTTCAAGAAAAGACTGCCAGTCTTGAGGTTTATATAAAAGCTTGCAAGAAAATGTCCAAGCACCCCGCTCAGATGCAGGTTATACAAGAACAGATAAACTTTGTAAAATCAGTTGAAAAGGTGTTAAGGTTCTTAAAGCTAAACTGAGCAATGATATAGTTTTAGACAAGTCGCTCGAGTCCAAACTGGTTAAACTACAAGTGAAAGCAAACCGATTGGATGAGTTAAGAAAGAAGTTAGAAAAAGATAGGGGTCTTAGTTGCGAGGAGTCTATTAGGGAATTAAATAACATGAAATCAGTGGTGGAATCAAATAGGCACGGTCTTGAATCAAGCCAAAAGAGGGCTGAAGTTACGATTTCAGAGGCAGATGCAATAAATGGAAAGATAAATTCGGTGAAAGAAGCTGAAGCAACTAAGCGGCAAGAGATAGTACGTAAATATGAAGAGATTAATAAAGAGTTTTACCAGTATTCAGCTTTATCGGACAGTTGCTTCAGAATATTGAAGTATAGCACGATCAAACAATCTTGTTCTATGCTTTATTATTTTTCCCCCCTTTTGTTTTCCTTCTATTTTTAAGAATTGTTTTAGTTTAGAAAAGTGTAAAAGCTTTATAAGTCGATTTTGATTGTTAAGCCACATTTAGCATTTGTTGAACTCTCATAAATTTGAGTTAGGCATTTATGAAATCGTTGTATATTAAAGCTTTGGGTTACAATTGGTAGAAGCTCATGTCTTTTAGTAAAAAAGGATATTGAAAACTTAACGTTGAGAATTATATTATGTACCATAATTAACTTTGCAAATAATACCTTTTTATTTAGAATGACTTAAAGATAATTAAATTAAAGTGCAGCCACGATTATTTAGTGGACTTATTCGCTATTAAATAAAAAAAGGAAGTAATTATGATAATTGGTATTTGTATTTCTAATTATTTATGTGGAGGCCAATTTAATTATTTTTCTTGTCTCCCTAGTATTATCCAATACCCAAGTAGTAGGCCCAAAACTCTCGAAGCCCTGTTTAAGTAAAACCCATGGACAATGTCTATTTATATTGATTTAAGCTAGGGTTTTAGGTTAATGATCCCTTATGGATGGTTAGAGAGGGAGGGGAAAAACACTATTCACATTTTGTTAATAGGTGGCGAGAGAGAAGGTATATTCTCTGATATTTCACCATAGTGTCATCGGTAAAAGTTCCCATACATAAGGCTTACTTTGGTTGGATCATATACCAAAATCTTTGAGGCATTCAAAGTGTACTACTAATGTTTTTGGAGACCTAGGATGGCGTAAATTTTTTCATCGTCTACAACCTTTGTCTTCTTATATGAATAACAACATAATCCATTGTGGTATTGTATTCTAGAAACCCTAGGTTTAATATTTAACCCCATTTCATTTGTTTTTAATGTAATGACACCACTTTTATATATTCACGTATAGTTTGTTTTAAATGTTGTATTATTACATATGTGATATGGATAATGTGTTATTATTGTACATAAGGTTAATTTACTATTTTTAGTCTAAACCTACATTCATAAATTATGAAATATCAAATTAGTTACGAACATAAAATTTTGAAGTTTTCGGCAAAAATGTTCATGTTGGAGACTAGTTTTGACCATTATAATATACCAATTGACTAGAGGTAAAAACTATATAGTTGTATATAAATTAATTAGGTGTGTAACACAACAAACGGTGTGTTAAACGGAGGTCCGAGCAAGAAGTTATATCGAAATTACGAAATAAGGGCAAATATGTCCATCCTTTAAATTGTATTTTGTCATATGACCACACAATGTGTTATGTTTTGATTGGTTGGAAGGGGAGGCTAGTTAGGACGACTTAAACACCTTGAAATGATCTTTTTCTTCAGCAAAATGGATCAAATCAAATTCTAATAGCATATCCTAAGCTAAATGATAAGTTTTAGGGTAGAAAATATAATTTTATGAAACTTCAGGGACTTAATTTTGAAATAATGAAAGTTTTAAGGACGAAAATAAAAATATGAAAAGTACCATTTTGTAAATAAAATATTTTTAAGTACCTCTAATAAATATTGAAAATGTATGGTGTAAAATTACTAAAATACCCTTCATGTGTAAAATCACCCTTATACCCTTAATAACTTGACACCTCGTGCTTGACACCTCTTGTTGTATATTGCCACCACACCTTACATGTTTCATCCATATAAACAAAAATAAAACACATGTCGTCCAAATAGAAGAAGTTAAAACATGTGTCGCCGTTAGGTGAATAAAGACTGCAATACAGCTCCATTGCGCAACACGTCAATGCCGACTCACCAAAATGAATGCTTAGTCACCCAGACACGTGTCAACGCCCTAATATCTTTGGGAAACTATAAATAGAGACTTAGGATCAGTTCTTACACGAAATTCATTTGAAATATTAGAGAGAAACAGTGAGAAAAACATGCAGAAAAGTTTGAGAAGAAGTTTCGTCTTAAGAATTAACGAGTGATCCAAGACTCAACATATGTAACTTCGGACTTCTGTTCTAGGTGAGTAATCTATGACATTCCTTGTGTAATTTGATTATACGATAGTATACAAACTATATCTATTTTGTGAAATGTTTTGTCCTCAAAATACATCTGATACCGATGATTCCATCATTTGTTATATGTGTATATCTCTCGATATATACGTCTGATTTGAATTCTGAAATTCTTGATTCGGCCAATGGAAACTCTCTTACTATGTTGTCCTTAACTACCAGGTGAAAATATTTGGGTGGTACCTTCCCAGCTAGTTTATCGCTGGTGTGCCCTAAACAAGGCATTGTTCCAAAGATCATGATTTTCTGTCTATGTTGTTACAGGGTGGAAAAATTTGGTGACACTATTTGTATATCTGGGTATTAGAGTGTACATGGACATTAAAATTTAAAATTGAATTATTGACATATTGCTCATTCACTTATCTGTTATGTTCTGAATTGTTTATTCTGAAAATATATATTGGCAGTTACTTTATATATATTATTGTAAATTTCTATCCCTATATATATATGCCTTCTGTTCTAAATTGAATAGGTATCAATTTTCTGAAAACCCTGGAATGTCAGGATATTAATTCTCACTCGGCTTTTAGCTGATGTTGTATAAATAACAATTTTTCAAGAAATAAGTAAGCTCGTGGAGGGAACGTAAAAGGACTATGCTGAAGATTCAGCTTTTAGAGCTCTTTTTGTTATTTAAATAAAATGTTTGTTTTACCATATAAAGCATGTTTGGCTCTCTTGTAATAAGTTTTAAATTTTGTCTTAAGTTGTAACTCGTTATTACTTTTAATATAAATGAAGATTCCTTTAGAAAGCTCTGATAACGTAATTCCTTCATTTTCAGTAGTTTACGATTCATAACCATGTGATTGTATTTCTGCTGCATTTATTTAAGGAAACAATTTAAGTCGGAATATTTGTTGCCTTGGTGGCATGTCAAGACACTCGTTCCCTACTACTAATATTTGGGTCGGGGTCGTGACATTCAATGCATGATTTATTAAATATCTAAGGGCTGGAATTTTTTGGTTTTTTAGATGTCAATCCTAAGTTATTTTCATGATAATTATTGTCAAAACGTAGGTTGATAATGATTATGTTTTGGAAAAGTCTATGTTGTCCACAGTGAAATTCTATTTTTTCTACATTGTATATGATTGTCTATCTTGTTTATGGTATCGTACTAACATGGTTTAATATAAATTTAGAGATTCAATGCTTAAATCCTTTCCACCACGGTCACATCTGTTTATTTTGTGTGATTGGATCCTACGATTGGGTATCCATAGTTATTTTCACTCATAGATTCGATATGGTTGTAATAATTAGCTTTTTGTAATTATCTCTTTATGTATGTTTTTGTAGGAGTTATAAGAGGTTTATAATATTTATGTGCACTTAGAATCATGTATTTACATAGGTTTGGGTGTTGAAAAATGTTTTATGAAGTTCTATCAAGATTTGGGGAAGTCATGGCCGTTTTTACAAGTATTTATTATAAGGAAGACAAATTTGTTATTTTAAGGGTCGTATCTATTTGAGGTCCCGTCGAATGGACCCGAAGGAGGCTTGGATAGATTCAATGGCCAGGGGGATCAATATGGCAGTGGCAGTGGCAGTTGCAGTGTGCAAATGGTGGTTCCTTTTGAAGTGTTTTCCAACCAGTTTTCATGGTCGTACTTCTTCCTTCATCATCACACACAATAGATGATTAATTCCATATGTTTATTACATGCAGAAATCGAAGATTCGAAGAGGATTAGTTCAAGGGTGATTCTTGTCCGAGAAGAAGTCTACTTCGAGTGGGTCGATTATTCTCCAAGAGTTATACATAAAAAGGATTCTTGGCCATAATGAAGGGTATTTTCGTCCTTATATTTTTTATAATTATTTATACTTTCATTTTGTCTCCTTATTATTATGTTCCATAATTTAGAGTGTTAATTGGTAAATTAGGACCACCCATTTTATTGACAACATGGATTTATTTTTTAGATCGACCTAGGTCACCTTTTCCTAGAAAATTTATTTTTATTTATTATTTTTCAAATTGAATATAGTCAAATAATTAATTTAAAGGTATAAATAAAATTTCAATCCCTGTGGTTTTATATTAATTCAAATATGGTTTTATTTTTGGACAATTAAAATAGTGATATCAGGTAATTTAATTTGTATATGTATATTAGGAAATTACCATGGATTTAAATTTAGACATTTAAAATTGAATGAATATTTTTTCATAAACCCTTGAGTTTCAAATATTAAGTGGGAGAATGGGTTCAAACTTAACCCCGTGGTCTCCATTGGTATTTTGAGAATTGGGATGGGATTATTTCTTCGAGTCAGCCAGTCTACCCCCCCCCCCCCCCCCCCCCCACGGATGGATTTAATTAAGACATTTGGTATTATCGATATTATTAAGTCATAGTTCTAAGAATTGAAATGAGTGAGTTTGATCCCCCCAATGGGGAAATTATTCACGAGTGAATTCAGATTCAAATAAAGAACCGATCGTATACACTTAAATGATATCCTCCTCACCGAACTCGCTGTCAATAATTGCGGGACCAAAAGTCGTCGGCTATTAATTATGGTGAATATAAGTTTCCAGAACTATCTGGATAGCATAATGAAAAATATAAATTTGTCTTGTTCAAAGTGGGATGATTTAAGCTCCTAACAAGAAATCTCACCTCATGAAGAAACTTGGATGTCCAACGGGATTAGTTTTTTAATTGGAGTATAGGTATGTCACTTTAAAATTTATTCGAACTAATTCTCTCAACTCAACTCATCTCAAAAAAGCCTTTTTCAGTTATTTGGGATTGGCTACATGAATCATGTTTTCCCATTCCAGTCTACTTAGTGCAATATCTTCGATTGAACCACATGATATTATGTCCCTTTTTATAATATCCCACCAATTCAATTCATGCATACTTCTACCCCTTGAGTTACTATCAATGGTAATTAAATCACTCTTCCTTACGGGGGAATCCATTGATCTATGATTAACGTATCCAACCCATTTGAATCGATTTTCTCTCAATTTATCATCTATGAGAGCTACTTTTACCATTTCTGAATTCGTTCATTTCTAATTTTATCCTTTCAGGTTTTATGACAAATCCAACTTAGCATTCGCATTTCTTCCAAACTCATTCCCTACACATTTTGTTTTTCGATTACCCAACACTCTATTTCATATACATGGTGGGTCTCATGGATATACTATAAAATTTTGCTTTTAGCTTCAAAGGTATACGCCTATTACACATTATTCCGATAGCACTTCTCCACTTAACCCACTGTGACACCCAGCTTATTAATAGCTACCGAATTAATTCCAATTACCATTAATAATTATAATTTTAAATTATAATTTGATATTAATAACTTTGATAAGTTATTATTCTCTTTTTAACTCATCATGCCCGTGTGTGTGTGTGTGTGTGTGTGTGTGTGTGTGTGTATATATATATATATATATATAAAATCAGGAGTATAATAGTTGGCACTATTCCATAAGTTGATAACTTAATCAGAGGCTAGGATTAAACCAACAAGGCAACGATCTAATGGTTGAGATTAAGATACCCCTCTTACCAATATTGCCCCTTCAATATTTGAGTTCCCCCTCTTTTAACACACTCTAATTCTTTTTCCGTATCTTCAAAATACAAAAACAAGGGTAAATGGATATTATACCCATTTTGATCTGACTTTTCAACCTCTTTCCCTCACTAACTCTTCTCCATTATATCTTTCCTTATCACATGCAACCCCCCTTCCTATCTTCGGCTTCTTTTCTCCCAGGACCTATCTCTCTCTCTCTCTCTCTCTCAGGCGTCTTCTCTCTCTCAAGTGAGGATTTGAAGAAAGGGATGAAATGGGCTTTGTTTGGATTGCAAAACCACCAACCTAGGGTTTCTGAAACTGAAACGCATGTATATTCTTTTTCATTTTCTATGGATTTCAATACGCATGTATCATCTTCTTTTTTGGAAACCGAAATGGGTTTTGTCTGGATTGCAATACCCAAACTTCGAACAACACCTCCGGCCTGCGCACTGATCTCTCTCTCTCTCTCTCTCTCTCTCTTTAGGTTTTTAAACCCAAATCTTTAGGTATTTTGTGTTTATTATTGTTGTTTATATATATTTTTGGCCCTTTTATGATTCTATTTGTTTTGCAGGAATCATTAGTTGTTTTGAATATCTAACTCTTCAAACCCCCAAGGTATACTCTATATGTTCTGTAAGCTGGAGTTCGGATTTGGTTTGCACTGTACATATTTTAGTATATGTAAGATGGAGTTCGAATTTGTTTTTACGTGGATTAAAGTTTATTTTTTACTATTGGTTTAAGTAATAGTCTTCATCAGATTTTACGAAAATATCTTTTTGGATCAAGTTTTGGATACTAATTTGATTTGTATTTAAAGTTTAAATGTCAGCAAGTAGTCTATAATGTTCTTAAAATTTTTGTATGTTGTGACATTTTATACATCAAGAACTTCACTTGGTTTGGTTAATCTAGTGAGGCCATTTGTGTGTATTGTGAACATATTATTTGATTTCCTAGAGAATAGTCACAATAAGTTAAACATATCATGTCCTAAATGTGACACCCCGCCTAATAAAATACCGGGTGATCAGTCATATACCAAATTAAAACAGGAATCCCAGTTGGTTCATTCTTAGCATCACTATCGAAAAAAATTTTAAAACTTACTAACCACCTAGTATTCCAAAAAAAACTGCTGCCAAATTTTAACTTTTTAATTAAACAAAACAGTACATGCGGAAATAAATATAAACCATTCACACAACTAAATTAAATCAACTGAACAAATAATTTAATTACTTGACGAATAAACCATCGGCCACTAAAATAAAATAGTCCAACAACAATCATTTAACAACTGAATAGATAAATCTAAAAACTACAACTGAAAAGTTTGGGCGACATGCCCCAAGTAAACTGAAACTGATAGATGATTACTACTCTAGGAAAGAAGGAACAATGCGTCTAATCCAAGCTCCTGCTAGCATCCACATATGTCGCAGCTCCGTGTCCCTGGAATAGAATATTAATCCTGGCATCCCTATGGCTGGACACCTAAAAGGTTTTGAAAATAGTTTTATAGCAAGGGTTAGAACCCAAAACGTTTTGAAAATATTTAGCAAGTGAATTAACTGAAGTAAATAAAATGTATGAATCCGCTTTATATTTAAGTTAGTATCGCACACTCTTGAGGACATACTCACCCTTCCACTAATGTGCACACCTAACGGTTACCTTAACCCCACCTAGTTGTACTACCCCGTCCAACTAGTTCTGGTGTAATCTCCTCTTGCCATACTACTCCAACCCGAGTATAATAATTCATGGGTTATAATTTATCTCACCAATTAACTTAATTAATTCCTTTTAAATAATATCATATCACCGTGACACAAGTTATATAAAGTAAGTACATTACACACTGTATTATGACTCGCATATAATATTACATCTCATTATATATGTACCTTTACAAAAACATCCACACATAATTCATATGCATATCCATCCCTCCGAGTATACCCTCACCGGATGATTCCCTCTAAAGTGATATCTCACTAGGTATGCTCACATAACATAGTTACCGAAGTTGGAATCGCTCACCAACCTGGCCCAAAAATATAAATGTAGTGGAGGCGGTCATATTCCTTCCCTGAAAGTGATATATGCCCCTCACCCATATACCGGACGCTATGACCTAGGGATATACTCACCCTACTCCTCAAGCTAGGGGATTCACCCACATCGCGCAACCTCCCTTGATAACACTAGAGTATATAAATTAAATGAATATCTAGTCACTGATATTTAATAGCACACACAATATATACACACATATATACTATCACCACACCGTATATATATAATATATACCCCGGCTTTACCGCGTACTCAAAAACCCGTAACACTAGCCTGAAATTTCTCGAGTCTCTGGCCCGGCCAAGTTAATTAATTTTCTCACTTATTAATTTATCATCTTCGAGTCGATGGTCCGACTCTAATTTATTTAATTAACACATCAATTAATATAATATTTTCCCCGAGTCTATGGTCCGACTCTAATATAAATACTTTACACATTAATTAATATAATATTTGCCTGAGCCTATGATTCGACTCTCATTTAATTAATTTATACATTAATTAATTATTACCTTGCGTCACTCAACCAACATACCCGGACTCGCTCACTTTCCCCGTAATTAAATATTACTCGAGTCTATATTCCGACTCCAAATCAATTTGTTTATATCCATAAATAATTTAATACCTTGGCGTCGCTAATCCAATATACCCGTATTTGCTCACTCAATCCGTATATAAATAAATTTAAAATCTAATTCCCCAAATTTATCCATAAAGTGTCTCACGTAAATCCTCCCTAATCTCAATTACTTTCCACTACAATTGTTAGGACTAGGTCCCTCCAATTTATTTATCACTAAATAAAGCATAGGAATTAAATATTAATTTCCCCCTTATATATAAAACTGCGCGAACTATCAAAAATCTGGGACATCGATCGATCGATCCTTTCCATCGATCGAGCAGGTATTCTTCTTATCCGATTCTGTTTCAGCCATTAACGAAAATTCAAGCTTTCTTATCTCAAATTCCAGTCCCAATACATCATATTCATCATCTTTTTACATCTATTACAAACTCTAATCATCGTTTAAACCTTTTAGCTTCAATGATTTTCACAAATCTTAACCCACTCAAAAACACGAATTCCTATGGTAAAATCCCAATTATCATTCACAAAACTGATCCCACAATCTCAATAAATTTATCTCTAACACTGGTGTTCTATTATGGTTCTAATGTCAATCAATACTGAATACTTCTATAACATCAATTGGATTGTCAAATCACACAACCGATTAAATTCATAAAAACCCATTTCATGCAATAGCCCACCCAAAAACGAATTTAGGTTTTTACACCTCCCATAATATGAATTGACTATCAACAAGAATAATTACAATAGTTAACCACTTGCCTCTAATTGTTCGTAGAGTCTGATCCGTTGGTGTAGAGAAAGTATTGATGAAGAACACCCAATTTGTCCCTCGATTTGACTCCAAAAGATCCCCAATTAGCTCTTGATTAGCTTCCTCTGTTTCTCTCTCAAAGACCTAAGTTTAGAATTTTTAACTGTCGTTCAACACTTCCACAATTAGGTTTAAAACCCCCAATCCCGTTTTTGGCCACATGGGCCTAATTAAAATGGCCTGAATCATCCCGTGTGGGCCCGGATATGTCCAAAAATGTCCCGAGATCTAATTAATACTCCTGGGTACTCTTTTCTGACTATCTTGACCCATCCGGACTCAATCGCGCACTCAGAATTGTCATCCAAAATACTTTATAACATTTTCAAATTTCGACCTCAAAATGCGACACACATTAATTCGAATAATTTAACTTAAAGTCGCCAATTATAAATAATTCTTCCCACTCAAATAAATTCTCCAAATCATAAATTTAAGTTTATCCAATTTAAATATTTTATTTCTCCTAAAAATAATTAAATACTTAATCCTCCAAATTATGGGGTGTTACACAAACTATTTGTTTATTTTTATTAAAAGTGCAGGTCTTGCAAAAGAGAGTTCAATAGACCGACTCCGAATGTTACTTGCATTTTGAGTGTTTAGTTACATTGCGGGTGTTAGGATAAATGGTCAAGAGGGATTCATGGTTATATAAGAGGAAGGTATTGCAAGGTATTAAAATTTTTTGAAGTTAGTTTTCTTATCACTGTGTATTTTTAAATGCCCATAATTCTTAGTTTTTTTGTTCTGTGTCAGGAGTGAAATACATTAACTTTATTTTATTCCCGTCAATGAAGTGGTTTATATTCCCATTCTGTTAGTAACGAGGATTAGAAATTTTAATTTTTATGCTTTCATTTGTTTCATCTGCTTTTGTAGGTTATTTGTCAATGTCACATAATTAGTTGTGTGTGGGTACACAAATTGGTTCTTATATTTGTAGAAACTAAGTTTGTGCGTAATATATGTAAATTTTGATCCTTTATATATATCGTTATTAAGTTTTGTTGTTCAGTTTTAAGTTTGTTCAAGTTTAAGTTTAAGTTTCATTCAAGTTTGTTCAACTTTAAGTTTGTTCGTTTAAGTTTAAGTTTCATTTAAGTTTGTTTAAATTTTAAGTTTGTTTTGTTTTAAATTTGTTCGAGTTCAAAATAAAATCCAGACTTACAACATAAGGTATAATCAATGTTCAATGTTTCACTATTTGGGGTTGTTTCAAATCAATGGGGTGTTACATACTTCCCCCCTCACAAAAATTAAAATTCTCCAATTTAATTAAATTTTATTTTCCCAAAAATTTAATTTCTCAGTCTCCAAAATAGTGGGGTATTACATACTTCCCCCCTCACAAAAATTTCGTCCGCGAAATTTAGATATGCCTAGGACTTCGAATCTCATCCCGTCCTTACATCTACTCTTAAGATCACTATACCGATCCTTTCCAGTTCTCACATCGAACCATATAAATTTTAAAACAAACTAACTACCCAGGGTGCCCATACACCCCGTACCCGAGTTCAACTCGTAGAATTATAATCAGGCTCCATTAGCCTCAAATTTTAATATAACCCTCAGCAATATAATCTATAGCAACCTATTAAATATATAGAAGTTTGAAATTTCCCATGGTTGAACTCTCCTCAATTCCTGACGCTAGCTACCTTCGTGCGGGGGAGGTCTCGCAAGCGAAATCCAAACAAGGAACCCTCCCAATACACTACTGTGTAGCTAGGTCAGGGATTGAGATTAGTTGAACCAGGGTTAAGGTTTTATAAAAGATTTTTGAGTTTTAGATATTGACCGAAGGCCCATACAACAATATAATATAAATCAATTCCGCGTCTTTCGACAAGCCAATCAAATACCTTATGTTTAGGACATAAGGCCTCAACCAATACAACACTCTAACCAATTCCTAGTTCTCAAAACTAGCACATCAATGAGCTAAATTCTCCGCTCAAAATAAATCCACTAAACTCTAAACCTCTTAGCTATATTAATCCCCTGCATTGCATCAAAGCATTTGCCATAAGGTAAGTCCTCCTCTCATTGGATTACTACAATTACACACCTGAACCTATCCATAAGACAATAGTCTTATAACTACTACTCAACAAACTCCAATTATCCTCACTTTCGGAACTCAATAGCACAAATCCCTCCTATCTGTTTACGAGAAGGTGTATTATCTCAAAAGATGTCATACAAAGGCTATACTTACTCACTCCTTCCTCCAAGGAAATTTTATACACCCTAAAGGTGTAGCGGCTACTAATCATCATGCCTTACGCGCGATGTTCACAATATCGCATAAAGCGTGACTTAAACCCAAAGAAAGGTATTCTACCTTATACTTCCACAATCCAATGGTTTCACCTCATCCTTGAATCTCAACTCAGGGTCCTCTACTTCTTCCAGGACAATCATTATTCCTAAACCTATTTCTCCACAAGAGAAACATCTTCCTCAAAATCCTTCCTAACCATTTTGAAGGACAAAACGCGATTGCGACTACCGAAAACTCCCTCAGTCCTACTCAACGAACCTGAGTCTCCAAATTTCTTACGCCCTTCTTAAATAAAGACGATCCCCCTAACAATTGGTCAATGCCACCTACCTTCCACCGGTAGAAGTCAGCATCACGAGGCTTCCTAACAAAAGTTGACGAGTTTCTCAATCTAAACCTCCCAAGGACTACACTACATACCTCTCCTCAGACTTACCTTATTAAATCCAAGATTCGCCATTCGATTAAATTTCCCTTTCTTACTCAACCACCGATAGAACACCCTGAACCACTGCTAGAGTTCTCTTTCTTATTTCCGCCTAAATCGAGGAAAACAAATACCTCCAATCAAAGCGTACCCAATATCTGTTATGGGTATTGTATCTTTAATCTTGTCCCTTCCTAGATGACATAATCTAGGCGACGTCTGAAATGAGAGCAACTGTTATCATAACGTCGATCAAGTGAATACACTTCACAGAAGAAGATAAACGCTGTGAACACAACAATCCTAATAGTAGGGCTTTATATCAAGAACGTTAACGGAAGAACGCAGAAAACCTGCACAGATCCTAAAGACTCTAGAACCTGATGCTATGATACCATCTATAACACCCCGCTTAAAATAATAACGGGTGGCCAGCTCTATACTACATTAAATCAGGAGTCTCAGATGTCTCAGTCTCAACATCAACTGGCAGTACTAAAATATATAAGACTAACTACCTAATATCATATAAGCGAGATGTTAAAATTAAATAAAACATAGAACAGACAACAAACCAATGCTATAAGCTACTAACAAAGAAAAGAAAGATGCATACAAGAACTATGATAAATGAAATGAATAACTACAAATGAATATGCCACAAAGAAATAAACCTGAATAAGCTGTCGGGTCACAGACAATACAATAACTGAAATGGAATAAATATAAACATTTATAAATATCCCTTGGGTGTAAACCCGATATACCATATGAGTCCTAACTAGATTTTTTTCAACGAAATAGAGGCGACTACAATCTAAGTCCCGCAACAGTCCACACCTGTTACGGATCCCAAGACTCTGGATACAAGGGCATCCGGCATCCAAGCGGTAGGACACCTATAATAGTATATACATACACACATAGCAAAAGAGAAATATAAACGGGTCAGAGCCCGACTGTAAAAATGTTTAGCAAGTGTGTTAACCGTGCATAATAAATATACATGCACTTATTTCATAATTAAAGTGGAATCGCACTCTCGTTAAACCCCAACTCAGCTCTCATCTAACGGCGCGCACCTATTCGCGTCCCGAAATCTTAATTAAGTTACCCCACCCATAAGGACAACCTAACATACCATAGGTACAGCTTATGCCCAAGATCTGCCCTCCTATCATTACCCAAGCATCCAACCTTTTCTAATCACACTTAATTATTTTTACAAACATATATGCCATACCAGGCTTTATAAATTCCAGTTAACTTATTCACTCATCCAATTTTTATTACCATTCATATTAACATTAAGCTTTATTTTAAGATTTTATTCTCTATGTAACAAGCTCAATTTAATAAGGACAAAACTTCTCTCTACTCTCAACATTGTACTAAGTTTCGTGCGTGGGGCGTCTCGCAAAGCGAAATCCAAACAAGGAACCCCCCCGTTACACTACTCCTTGACAATGTCGATCCTAGAGATCCATTCTGCCATACATACAATTCTACTATTACAACTACTGAATTTAGATTACCATTTAAGAACAACTAAAAATCTCCAATAATATCCTTGGGATGATGTAACCGAAATATTCCTTAAATGCGATACATCAACCCCCATCAATCTAGTACATCATAATCATCCAAGATGTACTCCATAAAGATTCCATATCCTTTCACCTATAGGATATATATATATTCCATCATCCATTCCCATGACCAAGTGTACATACCACATATGATGTACAATGGCCATGCACATAATATACCCGGCTATATATATCGCCGATAAACTGCACCATGCTATCATCTTCCGGGGCATTACTCATATACCATCCTGGGGACCACGGTCGGACTCAATATCACCGACATCGGGTCCAAACACACACATACGACGTCCCGGGAAGCGGTCATAGCTCCTAATCGGTCAATGAGACGAGACATACCCACCACGTCCCACCCCAAAAGAAATGCATATCACATAATAACACAATGGACGACTATGACCTGGGGAATATCCACACCCTGCTCCTTGATCCAGGATGCTCACCCTCTGCACAGAAACTTCCCAATGATAGCATGAGCGGGGTATGCTTAACCTCATAAGTATATATATCATTCACATGCACAATATATATACATCCATATGATTACATCATATGATTAAACCATCATATACGGTTTAAATATTCACAACATAAATATATCCATATATTCATATATATACAGATATATATCCACATATCCATATATATATATATATACACTACCTCTCGTCTATATGTATGATATTTATAAACTCGGCTTTAAGTATATATAAACCTCAATATACTAGCCGTCACCCCAAACTCATTTAATTTACCTCGATATGTGAATACGATCCCTCAGTTGAAGCATATTCATCCATTTTTTCTATGCTGAATAGTCTTCCAACAAATACATATATATATATATATATATATATATATATATATATATATATATATATATATCCAACATTTAGGTTATCACCCAAGGTTTAGTGTAGGTAACAATCACAACACATTTCATATATCTTCGTAATTACATTAAAATCTCCAATACTAATTTTGACTATTGGTATGCACATAACTAATAGTCTGCAAACCTCAAGTCTTAAACTTAAGTTCGTTTTAGGATCCCATCAATTAATAAAATCCCCTTTATTAATCACACTATTCTTGTTACTAGTATGATCCCATTGCTCTCAGTTCTGACTACGGTTCGATCACTCTTATGAACTCCTAAATCTTATTGCTCTTGCAATCTATTTCTTAAGTTAAATATTACTAAGGATACGCGACCACTCTCTCTCATCGGTCCCCAAATCTTAATCTCAATAGAATACTATTTACCATAAGGATTTGGCACTACCCTCGGCCTACAATTTCATATCGTACTCTCACCACTCTCTTGAAAGGACCCCAATCCTTACATCATAATTAGGCCCACTTATGACCCCTAATTAGGACTCCCATTCTCAATAAGATTCCCCCCTATATCGATATGACCCTCTCCAATTTATATGGATATAAGTCCCCTAAAATTACTTGATAAGTACCCGCGGCCCCATCATGCGGGAAACTTTTACAAAGTCTCCAAAACATCTTTCTTACCTCATATGATCATGTCCCAAAACAATAAACCCAACCAAAAAGGATTTGAAATCATTATAGAGAAAATTCCTCAAAATGCCCTGTTTCCGAATCGATTCGGCCCTATTCCGAATCGATTCAGCCTCCAAGGCGAATCGATTCGGGTTCAAAGACTTGGGCTTCTATCTCAGGCCAAATCGATTCGCCTTGGGTCTGAATCGATTCGGTCAATGCAGACCTGCCAATTTTGCTTAGGCCGAATCGATTCGCTTAAGGGGCGAATCGATTCGGGTCTACAGAATTTGATGGGTTCTTCTTCTTCAATGAGCCCACGAATTATAAACCCTAAAATTTCTATTCTAGCCCCTACACCTTCATCACAACATGATTCTAAGCCAATAAATCAACCCAAAGTTACTCCCAACCATTTCTACACCATTAAACCCATTCTTTAAACATAGATTTCAAGATTAAAGCCCAAAAATATAGGTTTGATATTAATACCCAAAATCCATTTCTTTTACCCACAAATTATGAAATCAAATACACAAATGACTTATTTAGCAAGATTAAACACTTGCCTCAGATTTGTAGAGGTTGGATCGTCCTCGATGTCGCGTTTGGGCCACAATCTCCAAGCTTTTCTTCCTTTCTCTCTTCTTTTCTTCTTCTTTCTTTCTACCTTTCTCTTTCTCTTATATTTCTTGAAATAACGTTGCCAAAGCCGTTTATGAAAATAAACTATTTAAGCAACTCTGAAAGTTTTTTGAAGAAACTCTTTACTAAAATCAAACTGATTTTGAACACAAGATGTGTTAACAAAATTATGTACGAGATATGGACAAGATTTGATAACAAGTTTTAGTAAAAGTTTAAAATGTTTTAAACTCAGCACACTATTAGAAAGGGATGAGAAGATGTAGAAACATTGATACTCAGGATTTTTAACGTGGTAAAACCTCAACCTTGAGGAAACATCCACGACTCCCTCTACGGAGTAAAACAAAAACAAACACTAAAACAAATATGTAAGTTACAACCTATTTAACTAACATGCACACAAAACAAATCTATACAAGTTCAGGATTATACCCTCTGGCGTCCTTAACTTTTCTGCAGATCTTGTTTGTTGATGTAGTTGTCTCAGATTGTCAACTCTTCCTTTGTTTCAGCACTTTACGTCGACTTATGTTCACCAAATCTTATAGCCAACACTTTCAGTGTTTGTAGTGCGAAGATGTTTGTGAATCGTGTTCTAAAACACATGCATGCACTCACACACACTTATTAGTTACAGACAATCCTAACAAATCACATATAAAGTCTATATGCAGTGATATTGTTAATTTTCTTTCTTACAAAACCAAGAACCTATTTGACCTTTCAGAATAACCCAGATTTCACGGAGATCTTGCTTAAGAAGTCGGTCAAGACCTTTCTCAATCAGTTTTGAAAATATTATGGAGATTGAGAACCCTCCAAGTGCGAATCTAACTAGGTCAGGTTAGGTTTTGTAAAAACAGAAATAGAAAAACATCTATTGTTGATTTTGAAGAAGAAAATGTTTTAACAGAAAACAATCAACAACGAAATTCTCAAGATGAGAAATAAATGTGACTATGTGTGTTGTGACATGCAAAACTACAGATCTATGATTTCTATTGAGTCAGAAGCAAGATCTGAGTCTATGTCTAAGTTGGAAATAAGATTTAAGAACACAAGGATTTCAGCAACCCAAGAACTCTCAACTCGAACTCTCATAAACTCAAGAAAACACTAAGGATGGTGTTTTTCTGGTTATGGTGTTTTTCTAGAGAGGTAAGTGGTTTGGGCTTTTGAAATATTTGGACGAAGTTAGGGTTTCTAACTAGGGTTTGATTTCTCTCTCTAACTTCTCTCTTCTCTCTTCTCTCTTCTCTCTCTCTCTCTTCTCTCTCTATTCTCTGAGACTTTGCAAAATGGCAAAAGCTTTCGAAGGCTGAGATGAGAGGCCTTTAAATAGGAAGAGGAGAAGATTCCAGAGCCTCGTTCAAAAACAACGGCTATGATTAAGTCAAGCTCTTTTGACTGCAATCCAAGGGCTCACAACAGGCGGTGGATTAAAAAGGCTGTGATTGGCTAAGGGGTTTACACTGGGATTCACTCAGGCGACATGCAGGCCATCGATAAGGGTTAATCCAAGGGCTGTAAACACGCGAAGGTTTGTCTCTGTAAAGAAACACAGTTTGGGCCAATCAGAAGACAGCAGGTGTTGGCCTGTGGACGAAGATAAACGCGCGTCCCAAAATAATTACAAAGCCAACCCTAGAGTCTCTAGCGCTTTCGGTTTCTACCCAGAGTAACTTTAGGCCAATAAACACAACAATCCATATTTATATATTGACCCCAAGACTTTTTAAATCAAGTTTTAATTAAATAAAACATTGTTTAAAATAGGTTTAAAATTCCCAAAAAATTATTAAAAATCAAATTGAGGGATTTAAACACACTCACAACATTAATACACATAGAGGTGCAATATGAAATGCAAGAATCAAATTCTGAGTGTGTGAGTGATGGCTATAGTCTTAGGATCATTACAAGATAGATAGAAGAAGAAGCAACCCAATCTCTGAAGCTCTTTGGTTTCTAGGATGGACACTATTTTGTCACAATTTCCAAACTAGATGAGCTCTTATACAGTCTAGACTCAAATGAGTCAAAAGTATAAGGGCTTCAATCTCCCCCTTTGGAAATATGAGACAAAATCTCCTTTGAGTCATCTAAACTCGTAGGGTGACAACAAATAAGAAAATCCTATTCCTATAAAAGATCTATCTACCCAAATCCTAGAAATCAAAAATTACATAACTCAACTATATACAGTTCAACATCCTATTATTACAAACGAGAATGACTGTACAAGGAGAATACCTGCAAAGCATTACTAAGATCAAGAATTTTAGTATATGCAGAAATAGACTCAAATTTCTCCCCCATTTTGTCTCAAATGGACAAAGGGAAGAAACTTGGAAAATAACAGCAGATATTTATTCAACACAAACCATACCAATTGATTTACGTAAAGAGATGAATCTATTAAAATCAAGAGGTTTAGTAAACAAATCTGCAAGTTGTAGATCAGTTGGAAGATAGTTAATTTCTAATTCCTTGGTTTCAACTAGTTCCCGAATAAAGTGATGTCTTATCTTAATGTGCTTAGTTTGCGAGTGTTGAACCGGGTTCTTAGAAATATTGATCGCGCTTTGGTTATCACAATAGAGATGAAGTGTGGGTTCTAGAATACCATAATCACTTAGCATTTGTTTAAGCCATAACAATTGGGCACAACAGCTACCGGCGGCTATGTATTCAGATTCAGCAGTCGAGAGAGATGTGCAGTTCTGTTTTTTACTACTCCATCCTACCAAGTTATTACCAATATAACAACATGCGCCTGAAGTGCTTTTACTATCATCAGTACACCCAGCCCAATCAGCATCAGTGTACCCAATAATAGTGCTAGGTGTGTCATTCGTGTACCAAATTCCTAAATTTAGAGTGCCTTTAACATATTTAATTATGCGTTTAACAGCGTTTAAATGGCTCTCCTTGGGGTTGTTTTGATAACGTGCACAAACACAAACAACATACATGATATCAGGACGCGACGCAGTCAGATAGAGTAATGTGCCAATCATACTACGATATAAGGTAGAGTCTACAGATTTTCCATTTTCATCTTTAGATAATTTCTCTGTAGTACTCATAGGCGTTTTAGCACTTTTAGCACTCTCGAGACCAAATTTTTTAACTATCTCTAATGCGTACTTAGTCTGCGAAAGAAACAAGCCATCTGGTTGTTGTTTGACTTGGAGACCTAGAAAGAACTGTAACTCCCCCATAAGGGACATCTGAAATTCCTTGCTCATGATTTCAACAAAAGATTTTACTTCTGAGGTAGAAGTAGATCCAAATATGATATCGTCAACATAGATTTGAGCGATAGTAATGTGTTTGTCAAAATGTTTGACAAATAAGGTTTGGTCATTTCCACCTCTTTGGAAACCATTATCCAGCAAAAAACTGGACAGGCGCTCATACCAAGCCCTAGGAGCTTGCTTAAGACCATATAAAGCCTTTTTCAACCGAAATACATGATTAGGATAATTAGGGTCAATGAACCCTTTAGGTTGTTCTACATAGGTTTCCTCGGCAAGTATTCCATTAAGGAATGCAGATTTAACATCCATTTGATATAATGTAAAATGCATGTGACAAGCTATAGCAAGAAGCAGACGAACTGATTCTAAACGAGTGACAGGGGCAAAGGTCTCGTTAAAATCAATTCCTTCTATTTGGGAATAACCTTGAGCAACTAGTCTAGCTTTATTTCTAATTACTATCCCATTTTCATCAGTTTTATTTTTGAAAATCCAGCGAGTCCCAATAACCTTTTTGTGATCAGGACGTGGAACAAGATACCAAACATCATGAATGACAAATTGTAAAAGTTCATCCTGCATAGCAGAAATCCAGTGAGTGTCATTCAATGCCTCATTTACATTCTTTGGTTCCAAGAGAGAAACAAAGCATGCATAGAGTGCATAATTTCTAAGTTGGGATCTTGTACGTACTGGTTCACTAGGGTTACCAACTACATTGTTAATGGGATGGTCTTTAGAAACCCAGTTAGGTACTTCAGGTGACTCAATAGGGAATGAATTATCTATTTCAGAAGAGTCATTTTCTAAAATATTTGACGATTCTTCTTCTATAGTTAATTCCCTAGTCTTGCTTTCTATAGTAGTGTCACTCACAATTACATTTATGGATTCCATTAAGGTTTTAGTGCGAAGATTAAATACCCGATAAGCTCTACTGTTAGGTGAATAACCTAAGAATATGGCTTTATCTCCCCTACTCTCAAATTTAGATAAGTGTTCCCTATCTTTGCAAACATAGCAGGTACTACCAAAGGTCCTAAGGTACTTAAGATTAGGCTTTTTATTGTACCAAAGTTCATAAGGAGTTTGTTTGGAATTCTTTCTAAGATAGACCCTATTGATAATATGGCATGCTGTACGAATAGATTCAACCCAAAAATACTTAGGTAGGTTCTTAGCATGGAGCATGACACGTGCCATCTCTTGAAGGGTTCGATTCTTTCTCTCAACTATACCATTTTGTTGAGGGGTTTTAGGGGCACTGAACTCATGTTTGTAACCATTATAGTCACAGTATTCTATAACACCAGTATCTTTGAATTCACCACCTCTATCACTTCGAATTCTATTCACTTGGGCGTCTTTCTCATTTTCAATCCGTAAAAGAATCTTTAAAAAGGTTTGGAAAGTGTCGGATTTCTGTTTTAAGAAAGCTACCCAGGTGAACCTAGTGAAGTCATCAACAATAACTAGAATATAACTGTGTCCACAAAGACTAACAGTTTGAGAAGGACCCATTAGGTCCATATGGATGAGTTCTAAGGGATTAGAGGTAAGGATATCTTTAACTCTTTTATGGGGTGCTTTAACAATCTTTCCTTCTTGACAGGGACCACAAACAATGTTATGAATAGGTTTAATTTTTGGTATTCCTCTAACTATCTGTTGAGAAGACAATTTACTCAAATTTTCATAATTAATGTGACCCATTCTGTTATGCCATATTTCGTTGTCATCCATTCTGGCAACATTACAGATTTCAGAACTACTCATGACAGTGTAACAATTGTCAGGAGTCCTGATTCCTGTAATTATGCATTCTCCCTTTTCATTTAAAATCTTGCAATTGTTCTTTGAAAAGGTAACAGTATGGTTTAAGTCACAAAATTGCGAAATGCTGAGCAAGTTAGCCTTAAGACCTTTGACTAAGAGAACATTTTCAAGAATAGGAAGTCCTTTTTCTTTAAGAGTTCCTTTGCCTATGATCTGGGATGATACTCCATCACCAAAAATAACTTTTCCACCATCAAAATGGGTTTTATTTAAAAGTTTTGTATCATCACCTGTCATATGCTTGGAACATCCAGAATCCAAGTACTAACCAGAAGATGTAAGTTCAGCTTTTAATGCAGAAACAACAACATTACACTTCATCTGGGGTACTAGATCATCTTTTCTAACCCAAATTGCTCTGGTTTTCTGTTTGCGCTTGTTTGCTCTCATTTGATAAAATTTGCGAGCATCAGATTTTTGTTGAAAAATATTTTGCGCATGATTTTGGGTAAATTTACACACCTGAGCATTTGATTTAGAAAAGTTTCTGGGAATCCTTCTAGTAAATGTCCTTTTAGGTTTAGTCTTTCTATTCCTATAGTTAGAGTTTTTGTCTGGTGGCCTGGGAAGAACATAATTGTTATGACTCCTCCTAGAATAGTTAAAGTTATGGTACATAGGAGTGTTGTAGATAGGCTTAATCAGTCTCCTAGCATAGCAATTATCGAAAGAGTGACCATATATATCACAATAGGAGCAATAAATATTGCTCAGAATGGGGTTTTCCTTAGGAAAGTCTCTAAACAAAGGTTTTGAGAAATTTTGAGGCTGAATTTTATTCCTAGGTAGCACAGGTTTGAAATCATGTTCACTTTTCCTAATAGGGGGGCAGACATATTTTCCCTTTGGTAAATTTTCATGCTTAGAGCAACTTGCATCTCCAGTGTTAGTGTTTTGATGATCAAACTTAGTTTTTAAAGAGTGAAAGTCTGGACACGTTTCAATAGGTCTTTTGCCTCCTGACACAAACTTGATAGGTTCAACATGTTTAGTTTGTGTCTTCAAATTGGGACAAAACCCTATTCCAGTTCTATCATCAGAATTGGTTTTAGATTCAGCAACAAATCCATCAAAACAGTTTGAATTATTTTCAAATTTGGTAAATTTTTTGAAAACAGTTGCTGTCTTTTCTTTTGTCTGTTCCAATTCTAATAATGTCCCTTTGTATTTTTTCTCCAGAATTTCATTAGCTTCAGTCAAAGATTTCAGTTTTTCATCAAACACTTTGATATCACTTTCATGAGACATACATTGAGTAGTATACTCTTCAGCATTCACTTTTACCATTAGGCTTAGATCCTCTAGCTTTTTGGTAAGATCTTTCACAATCTTTTCTAGTCTAGTGCTTTTCTTAAGAGTTTTAGTATATAGAGTGTGGATGTCTGGAAGATCATCATTGTCTGAGTCACTAAGTGAAGTGTGTGAAGTGACCCCTAAGGTTTCATTTCTTAAACTCACGCACCCATGGACATCAGCAGTATCGATTTCCCTTTGACTCACACACCCCGAGGAAGAAGTATTAGTGTTCTCAGTAAGTAAAGCATCTAAACCAGTTAAAGTATGATTCACAGCAACAGAACTAGAATTAATAGATTCATCCTCACTATCAAGCATAGGCATATTATCATTATATATGATTTTCGCAAAGAAGGATAAACAGGGATCAAAATCATCAGATGCCTCAGGTTCCTCATTTTCAGAGTCACTTGAGTCATCCCATGTTTTGCAGAGGTTGGCTCTAGAGTGTTTGTTTTGGGTATTTAAATTAACTCTACAGTCTTGAGCAATATGTCCCAGTTTACCACATCTATAGCATTCAATTTTCTTGAGGTCTCTGTAAGGTCTTGTGTTGTCCTTGTTCTGTTTGTCATGAGGTTTCTCATGGGGCTTGTGATTTGAAGGAGTAGAATAATTAGACTTGCCCTGTTTATTTGCAATACTGTTTCTAAATTTAACAATTTTCTTAAATTGTTTCGTCATTAGGGCAATCTGATTATCTAGACTTTCTAAGTCACAGTCCTCATCAGAATCATTACTAGAGGTGTTTAACTCAGGCTTAGTCATCTTAGAGGAAAAGCTAAGGGTGGAATTGGTATTTTTCTTGTGAGTGTGGGTCAATTGTTTCTTAAACTCTAATTCCATTTCCACAGTTCTTAATTTGCTACTGAGTAATTCAGGAGTGAGATTAATATCACACATCTCCTCAATAGCATATCTTTTATTGTCAAATTTCTGTGGTAATGATCTCAGAATTTTAGAGACAATTTCTTGTCTATCATAAGTTATACCATTGGCATGGAGTTTAGTGACAATATCAGTAAGGTTCATATAAAAATCATCGAAAGACTCAGATTCAGACATGATTAAGGTATTATACTGTTGAATTAACATCTGAGTCTTAGCAGCTTTTACCCTAGAGTCTCCTTCATGTGCAGTAATCAGTGTATCCCATGCTTCCTTGGAAGTGGTACAAGATGAAAATCTCTTGAACTCATGTTCGTTAATGGACATAAATATAGCGTTCTTGCCTTTGTTATTATTTCGAGAAACCTGTTTCTCTTCTTGAGTAAACTCACTCAATATTTTCTTAATCCTTTCATTGCTTCCATCAGTGGCTGGTTTAGTTGGATAAGAGTATCCATTTTCAATAATATCCCAGACATCATCTCCCAGGGTTCCTTGAATGAAAGCAATCATTCTTACTTTCCAGTAAGAGAAATTGGTTCCATCAAAGACTGGGGGTCTGGTCAAGTTACCATATCTTTCGTTTTTCTCGTCCATAATGATTTTGAGAAAACAGTTTCAGAAACTCAGGATCTTTTTGAAAAAGTTCACCAAATGCTCTGATACCAATTGAAATAACGTTGCCAAAGCCGTTTATGAAAATAAACTATTTAAGCAACTCCGAAAGTTTGTTGAAGAAACTCTTTACTAAAATCAAACTGATTTTGAACACAAGATGTGTTAACAAAATTATGTACGAGATATGGACAAGATTTGATAACAAGTTTTAGTAAAAGTTTAAAATGTTTTAAACTCAGCACACTATTAGAAAGGGATGAGAAGATGTAGAAACATTGATACTCAGGATTTTTAACGTGGTAAAACCTCAACCTTGAGGAAACATCCACGACTCCCTCTACGGAGTAAAACAAAAACAAACACTAAAACAAATATGTAAGTTACAACCTATTTAACTAACATGCACACAAAACAAATCTATACAAGTTCAGGATTATACCCTCTGGCGTCCTTAACTTTTCTGCAGATCTTGTTTGTTGATGTAGTTGTCTCAGATTGTCAACTCTTCCTTTGTTTCAGCACTTTACGTCGACTTATGTTCACCAAATCTTATAGCCAACACTTTCAGTGTTTGTAGTGCGAAGATGTTTGTGAATCGTGTTCTAAAACACATGCATGCACTCACACACACTTATTAGTTACAGACAATCCTAACAAATCACATATAAAGTCTATATGCAGTGATATTGTTAATTTTCTTTCTTACAAAACCAAGAACCTATTTGACCTTTCAGAATAACCCAGATTCCACGGAGATCTTGCTTAAGAAGTCGGTCAAGACCTTTCTCAATCAGTTTTGAAAATATTATGGAGATTGAGAACCCTCCAAGTGCGAATCTAACTAGGTCAGGTTAGGTTTTGTAAAAACAGAAATAGAAAAACATCTATTGTTGATTTTGAAGAAGAAAATGTTTTAACAGAAAACAATCAACAACGAAATTCTCAAGATGAGAAATAAATGTGACTATGTGTGTTGTGACATGCAAAACTACAGATCTATGATTTCTATTGAGTCAGAAACAAGATCTGAGTCTATGTCTAAGTTGGAAATAAGATTTAAGAACACAAGGATTTCAGCAACCCAAGAACTCTCAACTCGAACTCTCATAAACTCAAGAAAACACTAAGGATGGTGTTTTTCTGGTTATGGTGTTTTTCTGGAGAGGTAAGTGGTTTGGGCTTTTGAAATATTTGGACGAAGTTAGGGTTTCTAACTAGGGTTTGATTTCTCTCTCTAACTTCTCTCTTCTCTCTTCTCTCTCTCTCTCTTCTCTCTCTATTCTCTGAGACTTTGCAAAATGGCAAAAGCTTTCGAAGGCTGAGATGAGAGGCCTTTAAATAGGAAGAGGAGAAGATTCCAGAGCCTCGTTCAAAAACAACGGCTGTGATTAAGTCAAGCTCTTTTGACTGCAATCCAAGGGCTCACAACAGGCGGTGGATTAAAAAGGCTGTGATTGGCTAAGGGGTTTACACTGGGATTCACTCAGGCGACATGCAGGCCATCGATAAGGGTTAATCCAAGGGCTGTAAACACGCGAAGGTTTGTCTCTGTAAAGAAACACAGTTTGGGCCAATCAGAAGACAGCAGGTGTTGGCCTGTGGACGAAGATAAACGCGCGTCCCAAAATAATTACAAAGCCAACCCTAGAGTCTCTAGCGCTTTCGGTTTCTACCCAGAGTAACTTTAGGCCAATAAACACAACAATCCATATTTATATATTGACCCCAAGACTTTTTAAATCAAGTTTTAATTAAATAAAACATTGTTTAAAATAGGTTTAAAATTCCCAAAAAATTATTAAAAATCAAATTGAGGGATTTAAACACACTCACAACATTAATACACATAGAGGTGCAATATGAAATGCAAGAATCAAATTCTGAGTGTGTGAGTGATGGCTATAGTCTTAGGATCATTACAAGATAGATAGAAGAAGAAGCAACCCAATCTCTGAAGCTCTTTGGTTTCTAGGATGGACACTATTTTGTCACAATTTCCAAACTAGATGAGCTCTTATACAGTCTAGACTCAAATGAGTCAAAAGTATAAGGGCTTCATTTCTCTCTTTCTTTCAAATGAGAATGGATTAATCCGTAATCCTCTTAAACCTTAAAACATAAGTCCCAATTTTAAATGTTAATACACACTTTAAATGACTCGTTTACTCCAATTCGAGTTAAACTGACTTAAAAACATTTCAGAGCCGAAATAAAACCCAATGACAGTCATTTTGACTATCTCGACCCTTTTGGGATTGATGGTGCCCTCAAAATCATCATCCGGAATACTTTGAAATGTTCTCTATTTTTGGACTTCAACTCCCAAATTTTAAAATTCTCCAATTTTATTAAATTTTATTTTCCCAAAAATTCAATTTCTCAGTCTCCAAAATCGTGAGGTGTTACATTTATGTTCTCATTATAGTGTCATAATGTACTATATAATTACTACTCATTTTGTTGATAGGTTTTAGTTGGTATTGGTTGGTTTGTACCAGATTAAAGGGTTAACATATGAGTTGGGCCCTTTGTTTTTTTATCATAATTTACTCTTGTTGTAAACTCTCATGTATGAATATTATCTTTTTGGTATAATACATGTCATGTATGAAATGTTGTCTATGATTGGAATGTCTTTCAAGCTTTATACTTAAACATAAACATCTGTTATATGTGAAAATTCGTTTTAAACTTTGAAAATCACTTTATGGCCACAATAATTAATAATATTCATTACTGAATTACGGATTCATGAGTTTTATGTTCAATGAATCTCTTGTTTTCTTCTTCCCATGCTACAAGCATCTGATTAACAAGCCCTACAAAATTAAATTTCTTTATTGTTTGTTTTTTCATTTGTTATGAATTTGGGGGGTTTTGTTATTTTGTTTTTATGTTTGTACGATCAAAGGTGCACTTTTGTGTTTCTAACTGGAATATGTATAAATTATGCTTTGTTTTATGTTTGTAGATTTTTTGTACAATGGGCCTAAGCGCATTGGTCCCAAATCATGCCCTGTTCAGCGTCCATACTTTTAAGTCCTTGGAAAAGGAATATTGAAGATTATTCCCATGTTCACACTTGTCTAATTGCATTGGCACCATACATGAGCTAATACCCCTCTTTTACGCTCGGTATCTCTAGCAGTGTGTCATTGAGATAATAGTGTCCCAAAAATGAAGACACAAAGCGTGTCATTGACTCGTTACAATCGGAGCAAAAATTACAACCGTGCTATTAGTTTTTGTATTTAATTTTGGATACACCATAGTAGATCCGCATGTCCTCTATGATAACATCCTTACTTACATTGTTCTCTTTACTAACTTGATTTTAATATATCTCACTCAAATTACTTTCGGGTGCAAGAACATTTGTCATCGAGCTTTAGAGTAACATAAAATGTATCTATAAAAGGTAGTGTGCAGACTATAAATTTACTCATCTAACAATTCCCATGGGAGAGAAAAGATTCAAATATATGTGTTACATATAACAATTCCATATGTCTTTATCTAAATGCACAAACTGTGTCACCATCATTTATAATAATTTATCGAGAAGGATATGGAGTAATCAGTGCCAACAAAGTAGTCACCATTCATGACAGCATGGGCCATAGATTGAAAGGTATTAAACCCTATTGCCTCACTATTATGTGCTTGAGTCCCGTTTCACATTTTTTTTTGTCCAAGATATAAAGAAATTTGAGGGGTAATTAGATGCATTAGAAATAGTTATGTTTGCAGACACTAAAAGAATCTAAAAAGTTGTTTTACTATATTCAAAATACAACCGTTAATCTGTGAAATTTGCTTTGGTGAATTTTTAAAAGATTTTTACAATTTCCCCTTTTGAAGTTCATTAACACTACCGTGACATGCTTGAAATCCGTACAAAGTTTGTAAATATGTCAATAAGTTCCCTTTTCATTTAAGAAAATTGTGAGAGGTTTGAATTACGTGTTAATGATAGAGCTTATCGTTGAAAATTATAATGACCATATGGCTTTCTTGACCACTAAAGATTCTCTCATTATTATATTGGGGTTTAGTCTTATTTTTTATTGTATTGAATTGATGTTGAATAACTTACTTTATATAGCATTGAGTTGATGTTAGACAATCTTACCTTCTTGATATACTCTAGAAGTGCACTGCATATTCAGGCTAAACCAAAGAGCCTACTGTAAATGTAAAATATGGGCGTTGCATTAGGTAGAATTGTGATATGTATGGCTTATAATTATTTTTTTGTATGATTTTTTTTATAGAGCATAGAAGGCGAGTGATAAGGTGATGATGTTAAAAAGGTAAGGATATGGAGGTGCAAGTTCAAAGGATGATATCTCGTCGGTGACACAAAAAATTGAACCGATCTATGTGGGTAAATCAACAGTTTGTGAAGGTTCCAAAAATGAAAATGAAAACACGGTGGTTCCGAAAATAAAGGAATGCTTAATTGATTACACATGTTGAGTTGTTTGAAAACAAGAACACTTTTTTTACCTTGGGGGGTATGAAGGCCTTTTTTTCAATTTAGCTGGGAGGCTAATAAAAGTTATATATATAATGTTGTCCAGTGTTTTACCATTGTCCATATCCTTAAATAGCTTAATGATACTATCACTGTCGTGGTTCCTAATGTGGAAAATTCCGATAACCCTAGCCAACTAAGACCTTTAAGCCTGTTAAGTTTTCCTCACAAAATTAGTTCTAAAGTCCTAGCTAATAGGCTTAAACACCTGCTCTCCCTCATATTTGCCATAATCAAGGTGCTTTGTGCAAGATACATTGATCTAAAATGATGTTATTGTTGCAAGACAAAATGATCCAGACTATTTTTTTTCTTTTATTGAGATCATTTTACTTCTGCCTCGAATTTTTGCTGCTTGTAAGCTAAACTTTAGACTCTTAGTTTGCGTAACTTTCTCATGTCACTATACTTTCTAATCATTTGTCTTTATGGTATATCATTTAATCATCTTATGAATTGAACATTTTGGACTTTTCCCGTTAAACATTGCTGAAATTGTGTTGTGCTTTTTTCCAATTGAATAAATGTTGAAATTAGAAGATTGGCTTGATTATATCTTTGGCTTTTTGTGTATATCTCTCACACTTAGATTCACTAAACTATGGTTCATAGCAGTTATAATTTGCATTTTCTCTTATTTTAATTTTTGGAGATTAGCTATACTCTATTTTCGACTAAGTGTGGGATTGGTAGGGGGCTCGAGCTGGTCAGATTTAAGACAAGTTGGACTGCTGTAATTGGTACTCAGAGATAAAAAAGAAATTAAAGTGAAGAATAATGCATGACGGCACCACCAAAAAAATCATTGATAACTCTTTGGTTTGTCCTCATGTGTGCCTCATTGTCACGACTGGTTCATATTTTCGCCTGCGCATCTATGCTCTTCACAAATGTTTAGTTGTTTTTTTCTTTTTTGTTAAGAAATAAACTTCTATTTTTTCATAAATCATCTATCTATCTATCTATCTATCTATCTATATATATATATATATATATATATATATATATATATATATATATATATATATATATATATATATATATATATATATATATATATATACATATATATGTGTGTGTGTGTGTGTGTGTGTGTGTGTGTGTGAAATAATTGGTTGGTCTATTGAATAGTAAATGTGTGGTTAACTTATGTAATTAGTAGATTCATTCGCTATTATCATTATCAATTCAAACTATTTTCTTAGTTGCTATGTCAATTTGAATTATTGATGTTGGTGCTTAAACAAGTACATTGCATACAAAAGGGATAAATCTGACCGAGTTGGTTTAAACACTATTTGGTTTAAATTTATTATATAAATAACATTGAACATTTTCATGAGCAGGCAGTGGAAGCTACATCAAATGTAGATCTTGGCAACAAAGAACCATCTCAATCCATCCAATGAAATAGAAGCAGGAGAACATTCCTTTTGCCTTTTCTATTTGTACTTACTTTTTAGTCCCTTTTCTTAATTTGTACAGTTGCTATATCTACTGCATTTTCTCCAGGACCGGTTGCTTCTGATCCCGTCTAAGTGTCGGTTAATGAACCTGCTAAGAGACGAGAGTTATTTTCAAAGATAGAAGAGGAGCTTGACATTTAAATCTACTAAGAAAGAACTTGACATTTAAAGCTGCACCTGTGCCAAGTTTATACAAGGAACCGCCTCCAAAAGTTGAACTGAAGAAGATACCAACCACTCGGTCGATAGCTCCTAAGCTTGGAAGGAACAAAAGTTGCATTACAGCATTCAACAACTCCCCGAAGGGTGGTGGATAATGTCTTAGCCCCCGTATAAATCGTTACAAGGATATAACTGCTTCAAAGAATCCCATTAAGAAAGCCTAATCCAAGCCTTAGCCTCAGGAATCTGGACCTATTAAAATTTAAGGACATCTAGCGACTCAAAATAAAAACTCGGTACAAGAGATTCCGATAAAATCCAAAATCACTCGGTAAATCCAATTGAAGTTGAAGGTTGGTTAGATGTTGAATTTGAAAACATTCATGCACAGATTACACCGACTGAGGTCACTATTGGAGGTTAAAGATAAGAAATTTTAGCAATTTTGAAAAGAATTTGTACTTAAATAGGTTTGTAAGTTTTTAAGTTTTATGATTCCTTTTGGGTTGTGAATAGTGTGGTTGTAAGTTACTTTGACAATATAAAAGCAAGATCTTAGATTTCTATTGATTGGTGTCTAAATTTGGTGGAAGCTAACTGTAGTGATTATTTTTAAATGCATTCCATGATTTTTTGTGGTTTATTTACCATGATTATGTTGGAATATGGGTGTTAACTTTGGTTTATTCATCTCATGTACATGAGATTGGTGACTCCTTTTATGTAGTTTCAAATTCATTGTATATATTGATTTAAATTTCCTAAAATATTGTTCAGAGCTTAACTATGTTTGTTGCTAATGCAGGTTAATCCAAGAGAAGTTATAACTTTGGGTGGGAGTATTTGCTACAAGGTATTACGTAGTATTGTAACTAAAAGTCTTTTATACAATGCATGCAAGGGCAAACAATTGCATATTAATTTATGGAATGATATGTCAGTCACTCATGTTATTGTCATTGATGATATTCTTAAATGGGAACTTTGTATAATTAGTATGTCAAAACTGAGTTTCCTCCTAATATCCAATTACATGTTATTTTTGTTGGACTGGCAATAATACATTCGGTCTCTCATTAAAAACTTCATTGGAGCCTAGGAAGCTAATGTTGTACAATACAATGAATTAGTAGTGTTGAGAATATACCTTATTATTGGAGTAGAGGTTGATATGATATTTTTGTAAAGAATATCTTTTGTAATGATAGGTTAATGTTTTTTACTTTGATGTGTATATTTGATTAACGTTAGAACTAAAATTGTTGTTATTTGTCTGTATTTATGTAACCACAACTTAATTGAAAAGAAGACAAATAAGAGGGGGGTAAGTTCATAAAATTACACTTCACTTAGTTGGTAATTAAATTTTTGTCGTTTTGCATTACGTACTTTAGAAATTTTTGTCGTGCCTTTAGGCACGGGCATTCCGCTAGTGTGTGTGTGTGTGTGTGTGTGTGTGTGTGTGTATATATATATATATATATATATATATATATATATATAAATATATATACATGTATTTAATATCACATCATGCATACATATACATCACTCACTACATATGTATAACTATCATCCCAAAAAATAATAATAATTTACTAGATGCGGGTCTTTACAATGCTATCATATCCCTAGGAAATACTCACATCAGTTTGACTATCGGGTCGGAATCTCACACCAAACTATGATATTTAATAACAACATTGGAAGCGGTCATAGGTTCCTTGATAGTAAGTCATAACCATAGCCAAAATTACCTTACTACGAACTTCTTCCCAACAACGGCACATGCGTGATGCTATGACCTGTAGACTATATTTACCAAGCTTTCACTCGCTATGGAAGATCACCCACATCGTAAAACCTCCCATGATAGCATTTAGAGGGGTATGTCCTTATATTCATGTAATTATACTTTACACAGTGATATAAATATATACACATATTTACACAATCTCTTCACCTTGATATATTTTTCAATAATTTAATTAACCATGCCTATCACAAATGGCACAACCACATTGTTTTCCAAAACTCCATTATATACTCAATTAATTAATTATTCATTCAACTAATTAATTTATATCCAAAAACAGTTTATGGACATACAACTACATCACTCAGTCGGTATCCCGATTCCCAAATTATCATCACAATTATTCATATGCAATATAATTCCCAAATATACAAATTTGTACTCCCGAACAAAGACCCATTCAACCCAAGGCCCTAAAAGTAATATATAAAATTTTCGGTAATTCATAACATCAAATTTTGGATTTTCTAATATCACAAAATATTTTATCTTATCTTCAATTAAAAATATAATCCCATCTCAATCTTTCAGCATGTCCGAATCGATTCGATTTCCTAGCCCTGATCGATTCGCTGCCCGAATTGATTTGCCAAGAGGGCTGAATCGATTAGATTTTGAGCAGAAGCCCAGTTTTGAACAACAATCCATAATTTTCTCAACACATAAAACAATTCTAATTAATCACTTTTAAATAGTAACTCACATTTTTAACATCAAATTCATGGGATTCATAGTTATAATCAAGAATTTCACTATTCTAAATTCCATTCCTCAATTCATTCTAATATCCCATCATTTTCAATCAATATTAATTCTTTAAAATCCAGAATTTGTATGGAAAGATTATAATCTCCCTAATATAAATCATCTCCAAAAAATCCCATAGTTCACATGTGAATCTGTCCCAAAATAGTTTTTCTCGACTATAATATGATTGAAATTAAATACACAAATTAAATAGCAAGATACTTACATGTCTTGATGTTTGCAAAGTCTAAAATTAGGTGAAGATGTTTATAATTACCCTAGAATCCCTTCCCAAATTATCACTCCTAGAATGTTCTTGAATTGGTCTTCACTTCCTCACTTGAACTCTTGAATTTTTCTTCTCAATTCTTTTCACTTTCTATCAAACTCTTTGTATAACTCAACTAAACCTTCGGATTTGTGAAATGACTTTTCTTATCACCCAAACCCTTCATTTTATAAGTGCAAATCCCTTTTTGTCTATTCACATACCATTAAGAAGTCCAAAAGACACTTATTCTCATCCCGGTTTATCTAAAAATCCCTCGAGTTCCAAACACAACTCCCGAGTACTTAAATTTGACTATTGAGACCCATTTCGGACCAACCGTGCACTCAAAATCGTCACATAGGTAACTTATCAATATTTTCCCATCTCAACCTATTATAATTTAATCACATAGGTAACTTATGTCACGTTTACTCACTTACGACTTAATTCAATTTTATTTATTGTAACATGATAGTAAATACATAGTCACATAAATATTAATTCATTTCACTCTAAATTAATATTTATTTAATTTTCCCATGGTTTCATAAATTAAATTATGTGCCCCAGACGTAATTTAAATATCCAATTATATATATATATATAATTAAAAAAATACGGGGTATTACATACTTCCCCTCTTAAAAAGGAATTTTGTTCCCAAAATTTGGGTATACCTAGAATAAAGAGCTATGTATACTTCTCACGCATATCCTCATCCCTTTCCCATGTCAATTGATCGACCTTATGATATTCGCTTTGAACACGAACCAAGGGCACCACTTTAGAACGCAATTTACACTCACTACGATCTAGAATAGCAACCGGTCTCTCCTCATACGAGATATCAGGCTACAAATAAATCTCCTCTAATGGACTATGCTAATAATCCATCTTACTCTGCTTATATTTCTTGAACGATGATACATGGAATACGTCGTGAATTCTCTGTATATACTCTTGCAAGTTGTGTCTATATGTCACTGGCATTACCTTTTTAATGATCGGAAAAGGTCCACACATCTCGATGCGAGTTTCCTCTTCTTTTAGAACCACGTTACCCATTTCATAGGAGACACTTGTAGCAATACCTGGTCACCAACTTCTAACTCTATATGTCTCATGATTGCATCAACAAAACTCTTCTGTCTATCCTTATCTATCCATATGCGACTCCGAATTATCTCAATCCTGGTTAAAATATCTTGGATCATTTTTGGTCTAAGGATCTTATTATCCCCCACCTCTAACCAATTAGCGGGAGAAGGACAAGGTCTTCCATATAAGGCCTCGTGAGGTGCAATCCCAATGGTAAACTAACAGGATATATTATGCGCAAATTCAACCAATGGAAGGTATTTTTCCCATTCTCCTTTAAAATCAAGTATACAAATTTTGAGCATGTCTTCCAACATCTGACTCACACGCTCAGTCATCCCATCAGTCTGTGGATGATAGGTCGTCCTCAATCACAACTCAGTTCCCAAAGACTCCTGGAAACTCTGCTTAAAATGGGACACTAAAATCTTATACCTATCGAACACATTATTAATCAGTACCCCATATAACCTCACTATCTCGGCTATAAAAAATTGGGCATAATGTGTCATCATAAAATTTGTCCGTGCCGATAAAAAGTGAGCCCTTTGTCAATTGATCCACTATCACCCGTATAGGATCGTGACCCCTCTGTGATGTTGGTAGACCTATAATAAAATCCATCAATATGTTTCCCATGTACCCACATGAATTTTCGACGAATGTAACATTCCCCATAGTCTCTAGTGGCCAATCTTTACTAACTAGCATGTGGCACACAATGAGATAAACTTGGCTATATCCCACTTCATACCCGTTTACCAATACTGTCGACGTATATCCTCATACATCTTGTGCCCACCTAAATGTATCAGAAATATTAACCCATGGGACTCTATCATAACTACATGTTTCAAATCCCTATCATCTGGGACCACGAGTCTCCAATTGAAGTGTAACCCTCCCTCAGAATGGATTGAGTAGGATTTCTCTCCCTTTTGTCAAAAGTTATTTCACCCTATCCTGGCAAAATTAATCCCCGACTTATGCTTTTACAACCCTCGTCATAATCTCGAGTACGACAGTCAGCACTCCCATACAAGCCTTGGAAACTGAATCAGCCTGACAAAGCTCAACCTACTTAGCTTTCCACACTGTTGCCAATTCTAAAGTAAGCCTTCGGCTCAACGTGTCTGCCATAATGTTAGCCGTACCTGGGTGATACTGAATATTAAACTGATAGTCCTTCACTAATTCCAAGTACCTACATTGTCACATATTTAGATCCTTTTGTGTAAACAAGTACTGTAGTGATTTATGATCCGTGAATAGACTGAATTTCTCCCCCGTAAGGAAAAAAACTGCACCTAGCTCCAAATCATGAGTGGGATAGTTCTTCTCATGGGGATTAAGTTTACGAGAATAATATTCCATAGTTCGATCCTCCTGTTGCAAAACACCACCAAGTCCCTATAATGATGCATCCGTCCTTTGGGCAGTGCTAGTACAGGTTCTGAAGTCAGATTTTCTTTCAAATCATCAAAATCTAACTGACAATAGTCATCCCACACAAATAGAACCCCATTGCGGGTCAAATTCATCAATGGATATGCAATTTTTGAAAATCCTTTGTTGAACCGGTGATAATATCCTGCCAATCCCAAGAAATTACGAACATCTATCAATGTCGTGGGTTGTCCCCACTCCATCACTGCTAATACGTTACTTGGATCCACTGCAATTCCTTTTTTTGTCACCATGTGACCGAAAAACTGCACTTCATGCTACCAAAAACTGCAGTCCTTGAACTTGGCATATAGCTAATGATCCCCCAATGTCTGTAGGACTAATTTCAAGTGTTCATGATGCTCCCCTTCAGTCTGAGAATATACCAGAATATCATCTATGAACACAATCACAAACTGGTTAACGAAATATCTGAACACCCTATTCATGAGAATCATAAATACTGCTAGAGCATTAGTCAACCCAAATGGCACAACCTTGAACTTATACAACCTATACCGTGTTCGAAATGCAGTCTTAGGTACGTGATTATCCTTGATGCACAACTGGTGGTATTGAGACCTCAAATCAATCTTGGAGAAGTAAACTGCTCCATGAAGTTGTTTGAACAAGTCTTCGATCCGAGGTAACAAATTTTTATTGCGAATCGTAACATTGCTCAACTATGTGTAATCAATGCAAAGACGAAGTGACCCATCCTTTTTCCATAGAAATAGACTAGAGCACCACACGGTGACGTACTCCGTCAAATAAAACCTTGTCCCAAGAGATACTAAATCTGATCACACATTTTTTTCATCTATAAAGGAGCCATGCAGTACGGTTCTCATGCAGTTGGTCTGTTATCGACACTAACTCTGTGACAAACTCGATCTCCCTACTCAGCGGTAAGCTCAGTATCTCCTAAAATACATCCACAAAATATCTAACCACTAGAATCGAGTCCAATGAAATAACTATCTCCTGTGAGGTCTCCACCTCAATGTAATAGAGATGGTTGGTTGATCCTCCCTTGGGAAGAGGCATCGCAACCCAAAACATCTCATGCCCCGAAATAGAAAATATAATTGTCCTCCCAAAATAGTCCACCATCACCCGATGCTCTCCTAACCAGTATGTACCCAAGATAACATCATATCTAGTCTTATCTAAAATAAGTAAATCATCTACTAAACTCAATACCATGATGTATATACCCACCCTCTACATACAGAGTGAATAAGTGCGCCACTATCCAATGGTGAGTCTACACACGTAATGATACTATCGGCTATCCCTAGCAAGCCAAACGTACGTGAAAATTTAGTAGCAAAAAAGGAATGCGATGCTCTCATATCAGAAAATACTTGACCCTGAAAAAACTAATGCCACTTAAGTAGTTTAAAAGGTTTAAGATAGTTTAAACGGCTCCGAACAGTTTATTTGAGAAACTATTTTTTTTACAAAACAAGTACTAATACAAGATGTGTATAAAACTTATGAATTAGATATTTTAGTTATTAAGTATCCAAGTTTTGAAAACAAAACTAAATAATTTCTAAATCAACTCACAAGTAGAAGATGATGAGAGGAAGATGAAAGATGAAAGATGCAAGAACACAAGATTTTAATGTGGTAAAACCCCACCCAATTGGGGAAACATCCACGGAGGTCTCTACACCTCAAAACAAAAATCCACTGAAAAGAATATAGAGTGATTGGAGTCAATCACCATATCCATGGGAAAATTACCATGAATAATGAGGAATTTTGGGTGTAGATTATTACGAATCCTCTCACCAGTTATTTAAATAGAGAGGTAAAGGGAGACTTCAGTGCTTTTTTCGAAAAGGTTGGACAGTGGCCGAATGTGAAGGAAAGTTGATGAAATTTGCAAACTTCGTACCCTAGAAGAGGGATAGGAAGATTCAAAAAGGGTTCATGAGTTAATAATACACCCATGGGTAGAATATACAAGCGTGGATAGGAGATGCGGCTAGGATGACTGGTGTCGTTGTCGTCAAGGTTGTACGTGTACAAATTAATATCAATGCTCAAGTGAGAATGCCACGAAGGGAGTTAGAGAACCACTACACCCAAACTATTGGATTATCACGGTCATTGACCGTGACAACTCCAACTTCTAAAGGTCAATGATCGTGACAATCCTAGGGGTGACAACCTTTGTTATCACGGACATTAGACTTGTCATGGTCCTGTCACGATCTTTGATCGTGACAAGTTTGGTCATGGTTAAAGACCATGACAAACAGGTGAAAAACTCTAAAAATTTGTCACGTTTAATGACCATGACAAATCTAGGCAGAATTTTAAAAAAAATATGTTAGGCAGTTTGGTCACTGCCACTGCCCAGCAGTATATTTGTACTTATTATAACAAAATTGTACCTGTTCAAACAACAAATATCCAAATAAAATAGAAATAATTCACCAAATCATTGCATATATAATTTCATATTCAAATAAAATAAAAATACAATCCATATCCAAACCAAAATGTAACAAATCAAAATAATTCAAATATAATCCAAGTGTCCAAATAAAAATAAATACAAATGATGTCAGACCATAGAGTCTGGGGTAGGTTCAAGGAGGAAGGAAGGCCACATGATATACGCATTGAGACACCCATAAATATGCATCATGCTACATTGTTCGCGCAACCACAATGTTGCGTTCTCCTGCATGGTTATCACATGCGGGATGAGCACCTTGGCCTCGATGTTTTGAAGGATACGTCCAGGAATCGACATTCCCGGGACGGTATTCGTGTCCCTCAACCCCCTCGCAATCCGATGGCCATCATATATGTCACGTAAAAATAGGCTCGATGAACCAATTATTGACATAGGCCACTGGACAGGACCCAAGTAGGGGACTGGATCATCAAGCGATGAGTATGTGCATATCAGCAATGAAGCAGCAACGTCCACATCCACGTCCTTATCCTCATTCACCTCCTCCTCCACTATCTTCTCCTTACCCTTGCCCTTGCTCTTACCTCCCAACTGATGATTCATGAATGCATACTTATCTAGGACTGTCGCCTCTAACCTTGATACCTTTGTGTCATGCATGTCAACCTGACGAGCCAACCCGGTGTTGCCCGTCTCCATTCCGATGATCCTAGATTTGCCCAGCCGCGAGCTCACCCCCTAGTCATCCCCTTGCGATCAGTGCCGAGCACTTGGTTGAGTGTGTCCGTGGATAAAGATGCCTTGTCGGCATGAGACTGCGACTCATGCACTTCCTTAAGCTTTGCCTGAAACTACAAAAAGCACACGATTAGTTAATTAAGTAAATAAAAAAATTATAATGTAATTAATAAAAATTAAACTATAGAATTACTTACAATCATGGTTGCGATGCTCGGGGACACCTCCTTATCCTTGCCATTCTTCGTCTGAATTTCCACATAGGCATCGAGCCTATGTGGCTTACCCCTAGGGCCACTCCTCGTCCCATGAAATAAAATAATGAAAAATTAGTAAGTAATGCAAAGTAAAATAATGCAGAATAACATATTTCTACAATTATAGAAAAATAAAAACTTACCATCATGTGCTCCACCTCGGCGTAAGACGTCCGGTTGGAGTAGTGCACGTCCATCTTTTTTGCTCGATTTTTCCTCCCCGATTGGCAAGATGCCAATTGTCGCTCATCGATCTCATTGTCGATGAATTTTTTCCACTTTTCTAATGCGATCATATCCTTCAGCGGGATGGTCTCACTCAGTCTGAGAATGGAGTCCCGGGTCTTCCCAAAGTACCGAGCCCGCAAATGTTTCTTCCACGTCTTTTGTTGTTCCCTCAACTGCTCCAACACAGAATCGCGGAGGTGTGGGGGCAGGGTGAATTGTTCCTTTCAAATAGATACAAAACAAAACAAAAGTAAGTGTTAGTTGTTGATAAATAAATTGAAATTGAAATTGAAATTGAAATGGAAATGGAAATATAAATATAATACATATAGTGTCGCCCAAACAGCCAACTTGAAATCATTTGCACCTCCCTCCAACTAGTGTACCTCGGGTCGATAACCGTCTTCACCAACTCGAGAGATCTAGTCAATATTCCCGTCTTGTTCTCAACGACCGACCCAATTTGCCCTATTTTGGGAGCCTAGGGGACGAGGAGCCCTCGTCGCCTCTGCTGCCTCCAAGCCCTAAAGAAGACATTTTCTGTAAAAAAAAAATGTTGCTGTTAGTACAGATCCAAATGAATTAGAAGAATACAAAGGACAAACCATATTATAACAAAACACTGTCAACTTTGAATTAATGCACTAAACTGATCAAGTACAAATGAATTAAAATCATTAAACTGATGTACGATAATAATAAAACACTAGAATTATACACCCACTGGACATGGACTTTGAATTAATGCTTAAGAATTAATTCTAAATATTACATGCAGAAAATTGATCAAGTACAAATGAATTAAAAGCATTAAACTAATGTCCAATAATTGGAATACTTATTACAAATCTAAAAATTGTTTCAAATTCGGGTTATCATAAAAAATGGACTGATATTCGGTAGGAGCAACCAAGTCATCCACACTACTATTTAGATGCTTTGGAGCATGTAGGAAGATTGACCACGATTTGTTGTCGATATACTTCGAGTAAAACACTTGCTTGACCTTTTGAAATGCACAAACAAACGGCTCATCGCTCATGTGTTCGTTTCTCTTCAACTAGGAGAAGTCAACCATGATTAAATTGGTGTCAGGATCAACTTTACAAGCATTTTTATCCTCACCTCTTACCCAATCACAGTAAAATACAACCTCTTTGAAGCTTACATAGTCCAATTCAAATATATTTCTAATTACACATTAGTAAGTCATTTCAGCTTCAACGAGATTTTTAACTTTCGTGCTTGCTCGAAAGATAGTAAGAGCCTTGTATGAAATTCCCGAGTTCTGTACATTTGTACTTTCCTCATGCACCCTTGCACCGAATACGTGATTGTTCAATCGATACTTTTTGTACTCTTATGCCATGAACAAGGGTCCAATGGCTAAACGAGCAAGCCTTGATGTCGTATCACCCGTCTTTAAGAGCTGAGAATGTAGATAAATTAATTAGGTTAGTTGTAAAGTTTTGTTGTAGTGTAACATTATATAACATCCATTTTCATTATAATTACCTTGTGTGACAACCACTGCCTAAATTCGGTGTCTGATTGCGCCATTGTTTTTCGTCTATTATTGTTATCACAGGCTTCATATTTTCTGCATAAAATTAATGTGCCGATTAATAAATTAATCATGTGTAAAATAATCTAAAATTATGTAATACTTAAAATAATTTAAACTTACTTTTTCCATTCTTCGACATCTTCATGTGTGTCAATAAGATAACAAGCTACTTGTTCATGTTGCAAACGAGTTAATTTCACTCGCTTGCCCATCACATGACCACCCTTATCGACGAACTCATCAATGTCATCAACGTTGGTCGAGTCAGTCATATATTCTTGAGTATAGATTGATGACTCCACAATTATGTATAACTCTGCAATTGATCCTGTAATATATCGTGTATTCTTGTCGTAATCTTTAAAAACTTTCATCAATCTTTCAAACAGATACATCCACCAATATCTAACTGGACCGCAAAGAAGTTCCTCGTCGCATAGGTGTACCAGCAAGTTAACACTTATGTCAAAGAATGATGGGGGAAAGTACTTATCCAATACACAAATCGCTTCGGTAACTGCCAATTTTGCGACCACTGTGTGTTCTCGATTGACTACCTTCTCACATAAAAGATAGAAGAAGATACTAATTTGCATAATAGCCCTCAGCAAATCCTTGTGTCTGGAGAAATAGTGCTTAAACTATAGAGGAACCAATTACATGATCACATGCCAATCATGGGACCTACACTTATGTAAATCATGGGTAGCATAATTCACAACCCTTTGTAAGTTGGATGAAAAATTAGATGGAATCTTTAAATTATATATTTTGTCTAAAAGAACCTTCCTTTCCTCACTCGTCAAAGTAAATGCACCAGGGGGAATTATTGTCCTTCCCCTAGTATCTTCTTTCAACCATAGTTATGGCTCAAGTTTCAACGATTTAAGGTCTTTTCGTGCATTTTCTCCATCCTTCGAATGACTCCCCCTAAGGCATGTCCCCACAATATGCTCAATGATGTTCTTCTCTGCGTGCATTACATCCAATAAATGGAGCACCGGGTTATTCTTCCAATAAGGGAGGTCAAATAAAATTTACCTCCTAGACCATGCCTTTCTTGTGTTAGTTTAATTGCCAGTTGGGGTCTTTTTATGCTTGACATTCTTAAATTTAGGATTCTTACCTGGAATATTAGGGCCACAATCAGAATATTAACTTTCAAATTCTGAACCTGAAGTTTTCTCAAGGGTAGCCTATGTTCAACCCCGCCGAATAAAAAATTGGAACCTTTCTCCAATCTGAAACTATGATCGGGGGGTAAAAACCTCCTATGGCAATGGTATACATTTTTGAGCTATCGGAGAGACCAAGAGATTCAGTCTCCTCTCCATAATAGGACACCCTAAATAACCATGTGCTAAACAACCGGATAATGTCCCATAATCTGGAAAATCATGAATTTCCCACAACAACATAGCTTTCAGCGAAAACTCTTCTTTTTTAAAAGAATCGAATGCTTGCACACCTTCTTCCCACAAATCAATTAATTCGTCTACCAAAGGAGCTAGGTAGACATCGATTTCATCATTTAGTGCCTTTGGCCCAGGCATCAACAAAGACAACATCGAAAATTTAGGTCTCATGAACTACAAAGGAGGTAGGTTGAGTTGGGCGAGGATCACTGGCCTTACACTCTAATTGGTGCTTAAATTTCCAAATGGATTGAAACCATTTGTTGGTATTGCCAAGAGAATGTTACGCTGTTCTCGGGAAAAATTGAGATACTCATAACTCATCCTCCTCTAAGATGTAGAATCAATGGGATGACACATGAGATTATCCCCAACTTCTTCCCTAGCATGCCAAGTAATTGCCTCCACTATCCACGGTACTGTGAAAAAATGCTTTAATCTAGGCCCAACGGGAAAATATTTCAACACTTTTGAGGCACTTTTAATCTTGTGCCTTCCTTGCCAGTAGATTAAACATATCTAGGTTCATCGCATATCGAACACCAATCGAGATTTTTATACTCCTTTCGATATAGTATGAAGTCATAAACACAAGCATGAATCAATTTATACTTCATTCCCAAACCTTTTAAACTATTCTTCATAATAGGATAGCTATTTGGAAGAGTATTCTCCTTGGGTAGCAAGACCTTCACCGAATTTAGAATTCCTATCACGCTATTTCCAGACAAATCGTATTGGGTCTTCAAACTTTGCAAACCAACCATGGAATGTAAAGTTGTTTGATCTTTCTCACAGCCAGAGCGTAATGGTTGGGTCACCTTAAATTTTAAACTTTGGTAGTCATCGTCAAGGTTTATCCTGATATCTCCATGATCACCTGAACCTTGTACATCATTGGTGACCTCATTCTCTTCCACTTTGTAACAACCCGCCTAATAAGATACCGGGCGATCACTCCAATATAAATTAAAACAGGAGTCTCATATGGATCATTCTTAGCATTACTGTCGAAAATCCATTTATTTACTAATATCCTATTAGGTGGCCGTTAAAAACTTTTACTTAACTACTCTTTTTAACGAAATAATTACAACATCCACAATTAAATGCGTAATGAACTGAAATGAAAAAGAAAGGAACTACAATAACCGAACACTCGGTCCAAATATACAACCATATCCAATGTTGTACTGAAAGAATAAATAAATGCTATTGAGCCATTGGCTCGAATGTTTATACAATATCTCCTATCTAGAGTACAAGGAAAGAAACGTCTACCGATAACCTGCAAGCATCCACAGCTGCTGCAGCAGACGTCAGACTCGAAAGAATTGTCATCCAGGCGTCCCTGTGTCTGGACACCTATTTATATATAGTATAGAGAAAGAAAGGAGAGTAGACAAACGGGTCAGAGCCCGAATGTTTTGAAAATATTTTGCAAGTGCATAAATGCTTTATTTTTAGAAAAATAGTTTTATCTCATATTTAAATTGGTATCGCACTCCCATGAGATACCCCTCACCTCTCCACTAACAGTGCACTCCTAGCGCATCCCTCTAGACATCCTAGTCAAGCTATCCTGCTAAACTAGTCTAACCCAAACCCACTATCAATCCTAGATAGTCCAAGGAAATGTACTAAGGGCTAAACTTCACTCTAATCTCGACGCCATGCCATGTTCGTGCGTGGGGTGTCTCGCAAAGCGAAATCCAAACAAGGAACCCCCCCGATACACTACTATGCAGCAAGGTCGATCATCGAGATCCGCCAGTCCCTCAGTATAGAAAGATATATATAGTATATATATACCATAAACATTTATAATATTAGAGCACTAAGGATTAAACTTCTCCCCCAGTCTCAACACAGTGCCATATTCGTGCGTGGGGTGTCTCGCGAAGCGAAATCCAAACAAGGAACCCCCCCAATACACTACTAAGCGGCACGGTCGATCGTCGGGATCCATTAGACTCTCGGTACTCAAATCATCTAATTATATATACATATATATAATCATCCGGATCTATCTCCCGGACTGAGGTGTATTCTATACACAAAGTATTTATCAATACTTAACCTTTTCATTTCAAAAACTTCCATTTCCCTTCTCATATCCAGGAAATGTATTTAAAGCCAATTCATTATCATGAATTGCTTTACCAAAACATATATCTTTTTAAAAGCCAATTTTATTATCATAAAAATGCTTTTCCTTTTAAATCATCCCATTTCCCTTTTTATACTCAGGAAATGTATCCAAAGCCATTTTCATTATCATGAAAATGCTTTGATCAAATTATATGCTTCCACATCCCTTCCTACATCCGGGAGTGTTACCGAAGCCAAATCTTTATCCCATTTCCCTTTTTATACTCAGGAAATGTAAATTAAAGCCAATCCATTATCATGAATTGCTTTAATAAATCTAAGACCGTCCCTCCGGGTATCCCCACTGGACGCGCCCCTAAATGGCTATCATCTTCCAGGGCCTCCAAGACAACCTGGGAACCTAACAGCGTCGGGAAGCGGCCATATGCCTGCGGGATAGTCAAGACCACACCCGGAATCTCCTAACCAGCGCAGTACAAATAAACGCCCATATGGCCTAGGGACTATATCCAACCTGCTCAACAGCCAGGAAGGCTTCACCACAACGCGTGCGACTTCCCTTATGATAGCGATTTAGGGAGGTGTGTACAATCCATAATTTATTAATTATGAAAAACATTACTCATTCCATTTTGAAAATATTCATTTTTATATTTTCAAAATCCTTTCCATATTAACATATATATATATGTATACCTAAATCACACAGTATATATGTATGGCCTATATATTCCTCTTAGAATATATAACCGGCCACAATGGCCTATATTATCTAACGATGACTATAATCCCAAAGATTCCCTCCGGGAATCATAATCATGCATTCGGATTAGCATGATTCTAAATCCAAAGTATTTCTTACTTTGATGACTAATAATTACCTTAATCAACTCTTAAAGGTTTATTGGATATCTCCAAAATCTTGGGCTGAAAACAGGGCACCGGTCGACCGCGGGTTGCAATTAAGCCTACGAAACAAAGCAGTAGGCCATTTCTTCTTGACGCGGTCGACCGGCCATAGGGGCGCGGTCGACCGGTAACACCAGGTCCTCAAAACTGAATTCTCCAAATTCATCTATCCAACAACCCGGCTTCATTATCGGGGTTTCTAAACTACCCCAAAAATTATCCAAAACGTCTACGCAATTAATTCTAGCCGTAATTTTTCCAATTCCCGATTTGATTTCCGAGTTGGAAATTCCAACCCGGAGCTGCCATCTTGTAAAAATCATATCAAATCAAGGAAAAATCAGAAAAATACGCGGTTGGAGCCCACGCGACCGTATCGAAAAGATCTACAACTTTCGTGTTTTGTCCGAAAGCTAAATCATTTATCTTCTTGGCCGAAAATGACCCCAAAGGCTGCGGGTTACTATTCAATATCTCTCCCAAAATCCCAAACTCCATTTTTGTCCATTTTTGTTGTTTCTAACCTCACCCAACAACTCAATAAACATCTAATCTATGTTTTACAACTAACACATCAATTATTTTGGGGTATTAAATCATTTCTCTTAGTTTTTGAATCTTAAAACCCCAAACCCTAGATTTGACATTTCTCCCATTTCAATTCCATCTATTACTCCATTAACATGGTTTTAATACTAGAAATCATTAAGAGTTTACACTACATCAAGGTGTAAACTCATAATCAACTTTTACCCAATTTATTTTAAGGGTTCTAACCCCAAAATCATATTTTTACCAACTATGATATGAGATTAATGCACAAAAGTAAATAAAGCAAGTAAACACTTGCGTCGTGGATAAAATCCGACGACCTCGAGTCGAATCCCGCGGAGTTTGACCGGAGTTCCTCCCTTTTTCCTCTTTTCTTCCCTCTCTCTCTCTTCCCTCTCTTCTTTCTCTTTTCTTTTCTCTTCTTTCCCTTCCTCTCTCTTTATAAAGAAAGAAAAAGGGTTTAAACCTTTAAAACCCAAAAACGACTCGTTTACCCAATTACGAGTTACTTTTACCTCTAAAATCACCCGAAACTTATTTTCGACAATCGGACACTCTTTTCCGACTATCTCGGACATTCTGAGAATTATGGCGCAGTCGAAATTCCCATCCGAGGTATTTGACCGCAAATCACTATTCCAACCCAAAATAAATAAATGCGGATTTTCTACTCAAAATCTTACCTCTTTTGTCGCAATACTCCACGGCGACATATAATTAAATTATTTCGACCTACATAGTCCCAAAATAATTTATAACATCCTTCGAAAATTATTAAATCCTCGAAAATCCCAAAAATCACTATTTCGAGAAATTCTCCAAATTGTCAATTTATATCCAATTATGGAATTTAATGGTCTCCAAAAGGACGGGTTGTTACACACTTCATGAACTCCATACGCGTCATCAACTAAATCCTCTAACATATTATGATCTACGTCGGCCTACTTGTTGAAGATTGTTGTGGAGGTTGCTCGGGGACAAAAGGAACTTTCGATTCCCCATGAAAACTCCAAAATCGATAACTATCTTGCATACCCCCCTTAAAAAATATAATTCAATTGTTTCCACTCAAACACCTTATCATTCTTACACCTAGCACACAGACACGGAAACTCTTCATCATTATGACATCTATTTGTGTATTACACAAATTCATAGCACCTCTGCGAAACACATCCCCTAATCTATTTGTCTCACCCATCCACTCTTTGTATTTTGGATATTCCATCACAACTACTCCTCACAATCACCTATTATATGTAACAAGCGTATATTCGTGGATTAGTATAAACAAAAGTGTGAACATTTAGTTCCCATTAGTATATACAATTACCTATTAGTTATTGTATAAATTTGTAGTATGTTTATTTAATTATGTCTTATTTATATTCGATTTTTAAATTTCAAATTCAATTATAATATTAATTCATATTTCCTCCATCTCCTCTAAAGGGTGAGGGGTGCTATCCCATTCAAGACCGCATATTTTTGTAATATACTTAACAGCTCATGCACATTATTCCAATTTGAGGAAAATTCGGTAGCATGTCCCCATAGTTCTCCAAGTACACGGCGTAGATTTGCAAGTGTGAGTGTTATTTCCATTGATAATTGAAATAACACTCAACATCACATCATCTAGTATGTACCCATAGAACATTCAGATGCGATTGCAGAACTTCCTCCGAAAGTAACAAGTTTAAGCCACTAAGAATATTATTATACAGAAACTATGAAGTCCCAAACTGTCCAAACGGGACAATTTGAGAGAACTCATTACAGGGGTAATGACTCTCGAACGGGTCTAAGGGATATTGAATGCGTACGCATAAGAACTAGAAGGATAGTATCTATGCGGACTATGTGTAATTTCAACTATGTTTTATTTAATTATGATAAGTAAGACAATATAATTATTTAAAGATTTATTAGTGTGAATTAAATTAAGGATTTTAAAAAAATTTAACAACCAAATTCCATATCCAACCACATCCGTTCAATATAATCCAACAGCAACAACAAATGTGTATCCCGTACTCCTTCTAATTAATCTACTCAATTATTTCAACATTAACAATTTCAAACCTAAATAAAAATATAGAAACAATATTTATAATGTAAAATTAATTTTATTCTCTAAACAATAAGATATATTCAATATTAATAATACCAATTAATTTCCATCCCAACTAATATCACCCAAACAACATTAAAAATTAATTTTAAGTCCTAAACTAAACATTAATTTCAAGTCCTAAATTAACAATTAATTTCAAGTCCTAAACATTAACAATTAATTTCAACACTCCTCCACCCACCCACCCACCCCTCCCCCACCACCCACCACCACACCACCCCCTTACCCACCACTCCCCCCACCACACACACACACTCACCCACCTGCACCCACACACACACACACACCATCCCCATACCCCCTGCTCCGCCACCCCATGTCCCCTCCCCCCACCACACACAGACACACACCCCTATACATGCACACACACACCACACACATATACACACACACACACACACACACATACACTCATATACACACACATATATACACAAAGGAAAGAGAGAGAGGAAAAAACTAAGGTGAAAATTGCTTAGAGAGAGAGAAAAAGAGGAAAGTGAAAACAGTGGGAAAAAAAGAAGAGGGAAGGATTTTTTTACTGACAAAGTTGTCACGAACCTGTCACGATCTTTGAGCGTTATAAATTTATAAGGTTTTCACGATCATTGACTGTGATAAATCCGTGACAACTGTACTTGTCATGGTCAATGACCGTGACAAGCCTTTATCATGGACTTGTCACGGTCATTGACCGAGACAAAAAAATGGGTGTTTTTGTTTCACGGTCAATGATCGTGACAAGGCTGACCGGCTGAAAGGTGATAATTTGACCTTTTTGGTGTAATGAATCTAATCGAAGGGTAAGACTAGATTTTTCAGCGCTAGTGAGGCACCAAGGGAAGGGATACCCAGTAGAGGACCCAAATTAATGATCGAGATCTATAGAATTTCTACCAAGTGACAGTCGCTGCAGTCAGGGGCGTCAAGGCCAGCAACTAGTACCATACGACCAGCGAAGCCAAAGGAATAATGGGGGTAGCAATCAGGATCAGGACTACCAGGTCCGCGAGAAGGACAACCCCAACATCGCCTATGGGGCCAGAGAAAGGGGAAGGGCACAATGATGTGTCTTGTGTGTAAAGAGTAGCAACACATGCGTGGATCTTGTTCGTGGAGAGTCAAGGTATCGGAGTACGATGACTAGTAGAGGAAACAGTTATAGAAGTTTTGGTTTGATCAGGATGAGAGTGTCATATCCAAGAACCGTTTGAGCCGCCAGTGTTATGGGTTATTGAAACTACAAATTTTATCCCTAAATGATTGGGGTCTATTTTGTGTGACACGAGCGAGTCACAATAGTTTGTTAGTATTCAATCCGTGTGTGATACGTGTGTAATACCCTGTAATTTTTATGGCTTTTAATTATGAGATTAATTAAATAAAATTTCTTTTAATTATGGGATTAATTAAATTAATTTGGGATAATTAATTGGAAATTAATTCGAATTTAAATAATTAGCGAGGCGAGAGTTAGTATTTGATTATGATGATAATGTTGAATATTACTGAGTGATTATGGTAATACATGATAATTGAATTTATTAAAATTATCGTGAGTTGAAAATACGACAATTTCGGTAATTAAGTTGGAACGCACGTGTCAGTCGTGTCGGGACCCAATTTAATGGATTTAAAGATAATTTATTTTTATGTCATTTGTATGATCATTTTGAGTGCTCCAACGTGTCCGGAAGGGTCGAGATAGTCAGAAAACACTAGTCGGGGGTTTAGTTTGGGTCCCGGGCCATTTTAGGCCCAACCGGCAGTCCGGGAGGGTATTTTAGTCATTTTGACTTTTGAGGAATTATAACCCACGAATTTTAGACTTCAAATATCATCCAACACTTAGGACCCTTAGGGTTATCACAACCAAAAAACACCAACGGAAGTTACAGAGGAAGAGAGGGAAGTTCCCAAAGGAGAAACCACCATTTAGAGGCTTTTGCACCACCGTCACCATAACTGGATAGATCAGAAAGAGAGAATCATTCACATACCATCTGGTTCAAAGGATCGAAATCTTCATTCACAGTCAAGTGATTTAACTTGCAATAATTCAGTGCATATATCATCCATGTTAGTTTAAAATTGGTGAATAACCTTGAAAAATAATGAATGGATGGATTTGAAGAATTAAAATCGTAATCTGGGTAGGTTTTGCATGTAGTTTAATTTTTGGGAATATAGAAGCCACGAAATTATGATCCACGGGTAGAGAATTATGAAATTATATTAAGTTACATCATGTTCTTGAAGAAAATAGGAGAACTAGGGTTTTTATGAAAATTATATGATTTGATCCAAGAAATTGATATCCCATTATGATTTGATAATTCTAAAATATTGGAACTTATGTATTTATGTTGGTATGATGTTAGGAATAAATATCTGGGAGTTTGGAACGTTATCGTAGAGGAAGGGTTAATTTTGATGAAACCCGTCGGCCAAATTATGCAGATTCACAGTACCTGTTTGATCGATCGATCGACCCTTTTCATCGATCGATCGGCTCCTCTTGATTTTTGTAGATTATTTTCCCTTTAAGGTTTGGCAAATGCCAAACTTGTAAGAACTCTTAGGGGGTTTAATAGAATATTGTGGGACTTGGTTAAGGTCAGTAGGGTAGTAGTTAATGCCCGGAATATGTTATACATTATTGGATTGAATGGAATACTTTTGAGTGTTTACCAAATGAGGTACGGTTTGAAGTTTCATAAAATTAGGATTTAAAGTGGGCGAATGTTAATTTAAGGTTAGGACCAGAAGAGGGACTTGGAATTACTGAGATAACCTTAGAGACTAGTGGGAAACTTAGTAACATTATGAGGTAGGTTCAAGTATTCGGACTTGTATGATGAGAGTTGTTGCGCTAAACATATTACGTAGAATATCCGGGATGACACTATGATACGTAAGAGACTTAAGATATAGGGTTGGTGTATACCTATATTAATGTGATGACTATCTAAGTTGTGTGATTACTTAGTATCTGGATTATTGTGTGTATGACATACCTACCATACTTTCTATCACGGGAGGTTGATTTTCAAAAAAGGATCATCTTATCTTTGTGTGCCTTTGGCGGGGATTTAAAGTGGTACCTTAAGGACATAGGACTGCGAACGACTTATTTGTGAGTTGGTAAGTCAGCTGACCATGGGAGCGTAGGTATGTGCATGACCAGTGAGTATGTGAACTATGTTCGCCTCCAATATGTATGATTTGTATTGAGATGGTTCCTAAGTGATTCGGAACGCGTGAGTCTTACGTAAGTGATGTACTTGGATTTGATAGCAGAGTATGCATGCACCACAGCTTAGCCTAGGGATTCCATATGTGTATATATGTACATATAGTTATTTATATATGTACTTATAACTGTTTCACTGTTGCTTAGTTGATGCGAATAACTAAGATATTTAAATGGGTTAAAAATGTGACATTGTATATAGCACCTGAGATATGTAATTTGATTAAAATAAATATGAGATATAAGTATGACATATTTGGGTAATACAAGTAGACACCCTATATTAGAATATGAAAATAGGAGTTAGTACGAACTAGTTAGATAGTGACATAACTAGGATGGGTTAAGGGTATACGTTAGGTGTGCAAATTAGTTGAGGGTTGAGAAACGCGTGAATGTACGTAACTAACATGAATATAATATTTACTGTTTTATGCAATTAAACACTTGTTGTTTTAAACTATTTTCACCTTGGGCTTTGACCCCCAAATCTATTTTTTTTTTGTAAAAACCTTTTAGGTGCCCCGCCACAGGGACGCCAAGCATAGGAGTTCCATTCTGATGACATGTTGTAGCTGCTGTGGAAGCTACAAGATCTCGGTATTAGACGCCTTCACATTTATCTTTAGTTCCTTCAAAGTCATTCATATCAGTTAGGTCATGTTGCCAATTCTTATCTAGAGATTGTATATACAGACTTTCGTTATTTTAGATGTTGGTTTATTTGTTCAGACTCTTGTATTGGGATTTTATTTACTCTCGTATTATTATTATTGGAGTGCTTACTCCAGACTCAGTTTATTTCATTTCGCTGGTTATTTATATGAGATGGATTATATGATTGATGGATGATAATTTAATTACTTGGTTAATTTATTAATTTAATTATTAAAATTTGGCATCTCTCTATTTAAATATTAGGTGGCTAGTAATTAATTAAATATTTTCGACAGTGATGCTAATACTGAACCAACTTGATATTCTGTATTAATCTAATAAAGGAGTAGCTACTCGGTATTTAATTAGTCGGGGTGTCACTGGTGGTATCAGAGCATCAGGTTCTAGTTTCCTTTAGGATCTGTGTGGCTTATTATGCTTCCAACGTATCTTTCTTTGATATAGAGCCCTATATTTAGGATTGTTGATTTCTTTAGAGAGATTTAGTACTCCTACGATAATGTATATGATAGTGAATCTTATTTGCATTCGTGTGTGTTTGTGTGTCGAACCTTGCAGTAAGTCAGGCGAGGGCAGTTGGGAGGACAGCAGAAGCAAAGTTCAGTTGAGGTTATAGGGTATATTCAAGAATGATGACTGTAGTTGAGGTCACCCCTATTATGGCACGGAAATCCAGAACGGTAAAGATGGTTAGGGCATAACATATGACTTCCAGGTACCGCTATAGTAGAAAGTGGAGTCAAATTAGACTCACCCAACGAGGTTGGATTGGGAGAAAGTCAGATGAAACATTAAAGATAACCAGCAGTGGAAATTCTAGCAATGCAAAGATCGTGCGTGTTAGCCAACGAAGGAAAAATATCCAAAGGCTTGGGCATATGTCGAAGTGTGGCTAACGGGAAGTGAAATTTGCGATAAAATTTTTCTTGGCTCGTCGAGCAAAGTTATAATGATAGGAGCCAATCACCACACCTATTAGTGAAATGTTGTGTCAATGGAAGGATATCAAGTACTATTTAATTGCAAGTTCCTTCATCAGATGTTCAAGATAAGATGCAAACGTTGTTTTGAACTCACACTAGAGGGTCGGACAAAGGTCCCTTTGTGGAAAGGAATTTAATTAGTTAGCGAATCCTGCACTGCATGAATTATGTACATTGGAGAAGAGGATTTTAAAGTGCGAAATTAACTCATAAGAAGAATTGCTAGCACTTCTGGGAAATTCTTCTCGGGTGGTCAATACAGATGACAAAAATATCGCGTTTTATCAATATGGATGTTAACGCTTCCTTATGCGTGGAGATACAGGAATTGAGGAATTTAGTCAGAAAGTAAGACTGGGTGAAACGGTGTTGGTGAAACATCACAAGGGGGATACCCATCAAGGGACTCATTTAAATGATTCGAATAGCTGAATTTTTACCGAGCGATGGTGAATTCAGTAAGGGATGTTGAAGCCAGTAGCATGTTCCTTAGGTCCAACAAAACTAAGGGAACAACGAGGGTAGCCATCAGAGTCGAGACTACCAAAGTTTGAGAGAAGGACAACCCTAACATGGTCAATATGACCAGAAATAAGTGGATTATGTGTAGAGGCATTTTGGGGGAAAGTAAAACCCCATGTGTTAAATTTTCTCGAAGTGAGTAAAGGGATAAGGGTATGGTTCCTAACAAGGGCAATAGTTATTATAATTTTCGGCTTGGTTCGGACAGGCGTGTTATATCCAAGGACCATTTAAGCAGCTAGGGTGATTGGCAAGGTAGAAGTATGAGTTTTACCCTCAGAAGACGAGGCGTATTATATGTGACACGAATGAGTCACTACATTTTTATTATTACTAGATTCGCATGTGAGACGAGTTTAGTACGTATATCGATGACATTATTATTATGTGAATATTTTCCCTGGTATAGCAGGGTTACCTTTAGTGATATCCGCAGAGGATGAATGGGTGCATCGATAGTGATATATACTTTATTGAAATTTCTCATTTTAGTGATGTGCTATACGAGTATGATATTATCCTGATTATGGTTTTATAGTAATGATTAGATTGATAGTGTGCGGATATTACAAGTCTATCGGGGTTACTGCCTCAGTGTCAGATGTTTTGTTATGGCGAAACCTCACCTGCAAGACGATCGGGATCGCATATATATATATATATATATTATAGAGACTTCGAAAGGTATAATGGTCTCGAATATTCAATCCCGGTATGTGTAGGGATTTTATTAATATGATTCGGAGTGTATTGAGTTTACTGTTCAGCGAAAAAATTTAGCTTGTTATTAGGTTTAACGCACAGGACTTGGTAATAGGAAGAGTGCATTGTTATATCACCCCTTTAGAAACGTGGGAGTTAAGAGATAGGATTTTGAGAATCTCGATTGTATGTGTATGATATGTATGGAAGGTGACTACCACCAATGCTAAGTGACAATGTATTTCGGAGGCAGTTCTTTATTTAAGTGTAATTCCAGAAGGAGATGTAACTTTTGTGTCAAGTGACGGGAATATAGGGGTACATGTTATGGACTCAAGGCTTAACGGATTTCTATGACTGACAATGCTAGGTAGTAGTGTATCGGGGGGGTTTCTTTTTTGGATTTCGATTTGCGATACATCCCATGCATGAAACTTAGCGTAAGGTAGATAGTAGGGAGATGTTTGGCCATTTGTCCATGAGTTCAGTACCTCGGTCTTTATAGAGGTATGTAGTTATAACTATAGGTTAAAATATAAATTACGATATAAGGTCAATAGAGCCAGTTGTGTGGTCAGGTAGTACTAAAAATTCTGTTTTATTACGACGGGTTGAAGGATGGAGTGATGTAAAGGAGGATTTAGAATTTCAAATTCTGGGGTGATTTAGAATGCCCAAGTGGTATATCCACGTTACAAATACAGGGGCGATAAAGAATTATGTGTATGTATCAAGTGTATATGATGTTTAAACCCGTATGCACGATTTATAGGGTGTATGGACATCTTGGTTTGCTAGTGTCAGAATCGGCGGAAGAAGAGACATGGAAATAAATGGGTGAAATGTATGCTTGTGGGGATAATATGACAAAATGAAAGTGGTAGAGTGGATTAAGCGTCGTGAGAGAAGTACGAGAATCCATATATTCATGTGCAATCAGAGTAGCACGTACGAACTTGGTGGAATGGCAGTGGGAGGCCATTAAAAAATTGGGTATCCCTTGAGAAAACAAATATTTAACTATTATGGACAAATTGGAGCAGAGTTCTACCAAGTAGAATATTGAGAGTGACTTGCACGTAAATAGAATGTTGATGTCAATAAGGTATAAAGATTCCAAAAATGCACATCGTGGTGAAAAGTGCATGGGTCGAAACTTTTGGTATACACCGAGGGAAGAAGAGTGTTATTAAGTATCACTTAATGGAAGGAATTATAAGTGGCAGTCAGTGTTGAGCGGGGCATAATGAGTATCCTCCACATGCACCACTTATAGATAGGAATCGTTTGGAGTAAGAGTATCAACCAGAAAATTTTGTATCAAGCCGACGATTCCAATAGTGGAAGAATCAAGCTGGTAAATTTCTTTGATGGGTTGCCAACCTAAAGATAATTAACGAGTTCCATCGAATGGGTGGAACGGGTTGTCCAGAAGAAAAATAATTATTATATCCTTGGGTGATTTACACTATTAGATAGTGATCGCGCCAGTACGTGGTCCTGCCCAGTATTATTCTGAACTAGGATGAGATCCTTGAAACCCACCTTCAATATGGGGTATTAGGAAGTAGTGGGGATAACGTTTTGTTTTGAGCAGGTTGTATCACCTATAGCCCGAAGAGTAGGCGCTAGGTGATTGACGACGGGTGGAGTAGTATGAAAGTAATTTTGAACTCATTGCGATCATTTCATTTTCACAACGGGTATAGCTAGTAAGTGAAGTATAATATGGTAATGGGAAGAGGATATTACCTAATGGTAGATTTGTGTGAAAGCACCCATACATGTTTCCCTTTAAGGTTAGGCAAATCCCAATTTTAGATTATTTTCTCCTCTTGATTTGTGTGAAAGCACCCATAATGTATTGGAATAATGTATAACAATGTTCGCTTCCAATATGTGTGATATGTATTGAGACGGTTCCTGGATTTGATATCAGAGTATGCGTGCACCGAAGCTTAGCCTAGAAGTTCCATCTATGTGTATATGTACATGGAGTGATTTATATATGTACTTGTGACTGTTTCACTATTGCTTAGTTGACGCGAATAACTAAGATATTTAAATGGGTTAAAAATGTGAGAATGTATACAGCACCTGAGATATGTAATTTCATTAAAATAAATATGAGATATAAGTATAACATATTTGGGTAATACAAGTAGACATCCTATATTAGAATGTGAAAACATGAGTTAATACGGACTAGTTAAATAGTGGCATAACTAGGATGGGTTAAGGGTATACGTTAGGCGTGCATATTAGTTGAGGGGTGAGAAACTCATGTGAGAGTACGTAATTAACATGTATATAATATTTACTATTTAATGCAATTAGACACTTGTTGATTTAAACTATTTTCACCTCGGGCTCTGACCCATTTTCCTCCAAATCTATTTTGTTTTGTAAAAATCTTTTAGGTGCCCAGCCACAGGGACGCCAAGCATATGTTCCATTCTGATGACGTGTTGTAGCTACTGTGGAAGTTACAGGATATCGGTATTAGATGCCTTCACATTTATCTTTGGTTCCTTCAGAGTCATTCATATAAGTTAGGGCGTGTTGCCCATTCTTATCTAGAGATTGTATATACAGACTTTCGTTGTTTCAGACTCTTGTGTTGGGATTTTATTTACTCCGGTATTATTATTATTGGAGTGTTTACTCCAGACTCAGTTTATTTCATTTCACTGGTTATTCATATGAGATTGATTATGCGATTGATGGATGATGATTTAATTACTTGGTTAATTGTTAATTTAATTATTAAAATTTGGCATCTCTCTGTTTAAGTATTAGGTGGCCAGAAATTAATTAAATATTTTCTACAGTGATGCTAAGACTGAACCAACTTGATATTCTATATCAATTTAATAATAGAGTAGCCACTCGGTATTTAATTAGTTGGGGTGTCACAATGGGTTTGGTAGAGGTATCATTAATAGTACTATAGTTGTAAATATATATCGTTATGTAGCGGGGCTCCCTTTAGTCCCACCTGTAGGGGAGCGGATATGGACACTGAGAGGGTATATTTTATGTAATCCCATGATCAGAGGTGATTATGCACTTATGATTTTATCCTCAGTTTGGACTGGTTAGCGATGGTGGGCGGTTACAGCAAGACTATCGTGTTCGTTATTCCAAAGCAGGATGTATATTCTTTTTGTGATCTCTCACCTGGAAGAGGGTTGATCTCGCGGTGGTATTTTCTGAAGTAGACTTCAGAGAGTACAGTGATCTAGATATATTGAATCCCAGTGCGTAGGGATTCTTATTGATGAGATTCAGGGTATTTCGGGTTACCGTGGAGCTCAGAGATCTAGCTCATTATTAATTTAGCGCTGAGGCTTTAGTGATATCGCTAGCACAGTAGTATATGACTCATTTAGAGATGCGGGATTCAATGATTAGACTTTTGAGTATAGGGACAGGGCTTGAGTGTCCCGAGTATATGATTTGGGTTCTAAAAAATCGATAACCGGCAATGCTAAGGAATAGTGCATTGGGAAAAGTTCTTTTGGGCTTTGCTGTGAGATATTATACGCATAAGCCTTAATAAATGTCAGGAGTGGAGAAACGTCGTTGGATGCTAGGACATCTGATTAAATGATAATTATTAAACGTGTGGAGAAAACATGTTGAGCATAGAGCTATTACGAGATAGGGCCAGTGGAGCCAAGAAGTTCTACAAAAGAAGCACTGGGAAGAACTTTTGCACCACAAGTTGATGGGTGGGGAAATATCGAGAAGAATTAAATAGTAATCGGTGGGGTGATCGAAAATACCACAAGTTCTTTTCGTCAGGAATTTTGGGCGTGGTTTGATGCAAGTGCTTTTCGTCGGCTATATAGACAGAGATGAGGAGGAGATTTTTGGATCTTTTACAGGAGGGTCGAATTGTGGCTATATAAGGAGTAGTTCACTCGGCTGACGAACTTTGTGCCAGATGAGGTGAACACTGATGATAAGGAAATTCTCTAATTTATGGATGGGCTTACTTGGAGGGTCTGTCAGCATCTGTTAGGGAACCCGGTGTTGAGGACTTAGAATAATGTCCTTAACACCGTATTTCTCCATTACAAGTACCACTGCTTCCATCTCAGGGGAGCGAAGAGAACAAAAGAGTCAAGCCATCAAGACAAGGCTAGGGGCAATGGTGCCAGTGGGATACCACAACAGCAGGGTAAGTAGCAGGAGTGGGATTCCCAGTAGAGGGACTCGAATAAAAGATTTAGGTCAGGTACTGGTAGTTACAGGCAAGGCCATCAGGGCTAATAGCATGGTCTTCAGGGCTTGTAATGCCCCGACCCAGATTTAAAGGTTAATAAAGGATCAACCCAGTCCGGCTCGTACGTTAATTGTGAAGTGTAGTGAAACCACCTAAATAATGTTTCTAGCCCAGTTTTATTACTATGTAACGTTACTCTTGTTAGGTTTTTATTCTCATTTTATCAACTACGTGATAGGACCCAAAGGAAGTGCCCCCAAGACCAAGTAAACATAGCTACTAATCGTAAAAGCAATCAATTACTTAACTATATAACGCTCTCAAAGTACTGAACATCATGTAACCTGCCGAAACAAAAGAGGGATGTGAGCTGAATGCTCAGTGGAATTATATACAAATGCAGTGGAATTATATACAAATGCAGTATAGAAACGAATGGCAGAAAGAAATACTCACACACTACACTACATGCATGTGATAATACGTATATATTTACATACATACTATTGGAAAACACACGTCTCAATACATTATGCCGTTTTATTTCGAAAATATTCTCTGGTACCTTTTATCCTCCTCGTCTTTACAAATAATCATTTTGTATTTTAAACATAGAACTAGAATATTCTTCCCGTTAACTCACTCAATTAAACAACTAACGATTGTCATGAAAGATTTTCCATTTACTTTCAAACATTTATTACCCAATGTTCATTGACTCATGCCAAGTTATTAATTATTGCCTATGACTTGCTTTCAATGCATACACGCTGTGTTTAGAAAATACTCATTTCCCTTGAAAGATTTATGTAACACACGCTTGTGTTTATTGTGATTCAAACCCCATTAGGTAGCTTAAACATCATTATATCGTCTTATGAAACCATCCCATGTTGCCACATGAATATTAAACATTTAATGAGTTATTCTTGCATTAGTAAATCAATGAATTAATGCCATTCATTTATGCCACTTTCATGAATATTCAATTCATTACTTAGAATTATCTTTAGGGATTCCACCAACACACACTCACCACAAAACGTTCACAGCCACGGTTTCACGAAATTTCATCGCCTGGCACCGAGCGCCAAGTAAACTGCAGTTGGATTAGGGTCTTTCACCACTAGGGACAGCATAGCCCTGCTTAATTATTTAACCCGACATCATCCAATATCATTATCTTGCCAATGTATTCAGCATTTTCATAATGTTTACTTTAATTTGTATTTTCGAGCCGAAGCCAAAGCCTTGGACTTAACCATCCATTTTCCCATTATACTTGGAAAATTATAACTTTCTCTTTAAGCCCTTAGATTTTATACCAAAAATCATTCACATTTTAGGACTTAATTCACTTTCACCCATACTATTATAATAATGTTCATTAACATTTTTATCCTATAAAAATGTTCCACTTTAGGTAGGTTCCAATTTACCTTTTTATTTACCAAAACTACCAATTTAATTCTTTAACAAGTGTCATTTCTCGAAAACAATCATTAACTTTCCAACATAACATTTTCACGCTTTAGACATTTTAACACTTGTTTAATATCACGCTTTTACCAAACTTTCATACATGTCAAGTGAACACTTTCATTACATGAAATAACATCTTTATCTTACTTTATGTTTAAATCCAATAAGACCTCTTCTAAACTCGCTCACATATTTATTCACAAAATACTAGGAGTTTATATGTATAGAGGATGTACTATAAATGCTAAAATCCCATCGACGAATTAAGCATGTATTTCTTCCAAAAATTTTATACTTTTCACAACAAACATTCTTAACTTCTTTAAATTCGAAAATGACATTTATTTGTAATTATTCTATTTTGAAAACAACTTAGAAATATTTATTTCATAAGTATTTGACAACATTAATATTTTTCACATTTTTATTTTATAAAAATGTTCACCATACCTTTTACTATGATTCTACACAAATACTACCTTCTAGCATTTTTATTCTATGAAAATACCCCATATTTCTTTTTACTAGAAATTTACACAAATAATATGTTTCTTGCATTTTTTGTTCCATAAAAATATCCCATATTTCCTTTTTACAAGAAATTACACCCGGATAATATTTTCTACATTTTTCTCTCCCATACAATGCATATTTCCAGATTATTAGGGAAAACTACACAAATAATAACTTCCTACATTTTTATCTACCATAAAAATGTACACTTCTTATTTTACTAGAAGCTTATCATTTTGTTCATAGGAAACCTACTCTTAATACTCAATAGTAATAAGACTAAAATATACACTAATAAAGTCAACTCTATAAATGCTGGTGGTTTCGAAGAAGATGGGTGACTCCCCAACCTCCAAAGGTGGCCTTAAAGGGAGTCACACAAAGCTCCACCGTTAAGACCTCCATGGGAGCTCCAAGAAAAGTTCCATCATTATATGTTTATTTTCTTCTAAATGTCTCCACTAACACTCATTAAAACACCAACAACACCTCATAGGTTTCGTAATTATATCATCACATTGAGAAGGATTAGATATCCGGTGAGTGTATTTTCTACACTTGAGAATAAATATGGAGGAGGAGAACTAAATAGAGGAGATATAGAAAATGTCGAGTGCCTGATAGCCCACCTCTCTCTTATATACAAACAAGGGCCCTTATCCACCATTTAATTTTAAACGTTGAGATGACAGCACACTAGTAAATTAGCTCATGTCTCTTTCTTATACACAGAACCAAAGAAACCCATATGTCGAATTGTTCAATTCGATATTTTTACAAAAATCCCTCTATATCAGGTATAAGACATCTCCTAAATCGACAGAAAGCCTACTCTATAATGATCCAAGGGTTCTTATCATTATACCCAAAACATCCACATAAACTTTTTATTTGCACAGGTTCTATCTTGAGAATTTTTGGGAAACCAATTAGAGGACGACAACGACCTCTGAGGTCTGCTACCTCTTCCTATGTTTCGTATGAACGCATTATGCCATTTACCCTAAACAATTAATTTAACCAAGTTGTTAAGACTCACGCAACCAATGAAGGGACGACAACAATGTTTGAGGTCTTCTATCTCGTCCTCTATTTCGTACAAAGTCAGTATGCCCAATCAAAATAATTAATTCAACCAAGTTGTTAGGACTGATGAACAGACCCAATACATTAACCCGTGTTTCTCTTTTATCCCAAGATTGTACCTATTCTCATTAATTCAACGTGCCAAGCCTGAGACATTTGAAAGGTTGAACTGCGCATAGGGTTGACAGTTCAAGGGTATCTACTTTGGCAACATGTGAATGGATGACAACGAAAAAGGTGGACTGACGTCTGCCATGCCGCTCGAGCGACCATGGCAGTCGTTTGAGCGATCGTTTTGATCTTCTATTGCTCTCATTTATGCAGTCTTGTTCTCACTGCATGTGTTTCCTTCTATTTTCATTTGGGCGACCGTGGTGTAATTGGACAGCATATGGTGATTTGGGTGAGATAATTAATATAAGAGGGGTAGGGGTTTGGGTCATAATTTCTCTCTTTTTTTCACAAATGCTCCCAAAACTTCCAACTTTTAGTAAAGGCATACATAAATTTTTTCTTTTCTAAAATTTCTATAATCCTTATATAAAAATCCATAATTCAATTATTTTTCTTCAACTCTAGTTTATACCACAAAAAAAATATTCCATATAATTTTGACTACTCAATAGGTAATAAATTTATTTACCTCAAATCCCAAATTTTCAATAATTATTTTTTCAAGCCTCCAAATTAGTTTAAATAGAAATACAACTTCGTCTTAATCATCCAAGTTTCCATGTCTTTCGTTTTATCACAACTTTATACTGGGATTAAGTAGAATATTTGGGCGGGGTATTACAGGCTAGGGGAACCAAACTGAACGTCAGCAGGTCCATGATCATCAGCACCAGGGACATGGGCAGCCTCGTCAGGGCCAGAGGTAGGTAGATTTTATAAGGAGATGTTTTATATGTGGGGAACAGGGCCACATGAAATGTGCATGACCGGATAAGGCTTAGGGTCAGTAGCAGGATGCTTAGCCAAGGTAGCAGTTACAGCAGCATCCATCCCCACCAGTGGTTCTAGCATTATCGCCTCTACAGGGGCAGTTACAGTTTGTGCCTGTGTATAAAGTCCATGGACCAGTTTTCAATCGGCATCGCTAGAAAATGAGGGCATTTTTTCTTTCTAAGGTCATCTGGGGCGAGTATTATTTGACACGGTTGCACCACATTCTTTTATTACAACTAGATTCACATGTGAGATGGATGTAGTGGATATGGCATCAAAAATTATTATGACTGTAGATCCACCATTACGTAGCGGGGCTCTTATTCATTCCATCTACATGGTAGTAGGTGTGTACATTGGGAGATTATGTTTATTAACGGATCTACTCATTTTAGAGATGTACAAGTATGATGTTATCCTAGGTGAGTACTGGTTAGCGACGTGTAGAGCGATGGTGAACTGTTATAGTAAAATTATTGTGTTTGCTATTCCAGGACAGGATATGTTTTGTGTGGTGATGCCTCATCCAAAGGGAGGGTCGAGAACTCATTTGTGTTATATCGAGGAGGAGACTTAGGAAAGTATAGTTGTCTTGTTATATTCTATCCATATGGTTAGGGACTTTGATTATGTGTATCAGGAGGTACTGGGGCACTGTCGAGTCGAGAGATTGAGTTTATGATCGACTTAATGTCAAGGGATAGGACGATAGTGCAAGATCCATATGGTATAACTCCTTTAGAGATGCGAGAGTTGAGGGATCAGATTTAGCAGCTTTTGGGACATGGTTTTTTCCCTAGGAGTATATTACCTTGGGGTGTCTTAGTACTGTGTCTTAGGCCAATAGATCTCTATAGCCGATTGAGCTAAGCGATAGTGTATCGGGATGGTTACTTATTTGGATTTCTCTTACCAGATGTCCCACACATGAGGCTTAGTAAATGTTAGGAGTTGAGACACATTTGTTCTCTAAAGTGTTGGTTTAATCCGTTAGGCATTATAGGTGTGAAGATGTAACGCATCGAGCAGTGAGAGCAAGACAGGTCAATGAGGCAGCTCAGCGTGGTAACCCAGTGACACAGCCTAGCGAGGGGATTGGCCGAGATAGCTCATCCTTTATCTTCATTCTCTTATTTAGTTAAATTTTATATTTAACATTTATTGTAATTTTGTAATGATTATATTATTCAGTGTGAGATCAAATGGTACTCGTGAGAGACAAGGCCTAGCAGGGCCTGGGAGAGCTTTCATGCTCTATCGAATGACTTCGCCGTGGGAACTTCAGTTCGTGATAATTGCATGTGAGTATGTAGTATAGGTTTTAAGGGAGCCCAAGTACATTTTATATTTAATATCATCCAAGAAGGCTAACTTGGTGGCAGCTGTGTTGAGTTGTATGTTGATAGGGAAGTTAGTACCAGTGTGGAAGGCAAAGTGGCCTGAGCTTTGTAAGGAGGAGGAGGAGGTAGCCTGGGCCTATATAGAAGTGATGACTGTCACACCAAGATTCTTTTAAGGGTTTTGAAGACATAAGTGGGGGATCCCTCTTGTCAGGAGAATATACAACTACTATTGGCGAGTGGAGTGGAGTCTTACTCAGTCAGTTCTGAGGGTGGCTTACTCTTCAGTGGGAGGTTTATTATTCTAGACGATGAGGACCTATAGCACACAGTTTTTCATGCATCCTGTAAAGGATAAGATGTACCAGGATATGTGGAGGCAGTATTAGTGGATCGATACAAAGTACACTACACCAAAATGGCCAAATTGTCACCTTTCAGTCGGCCACCCTTGTCACGGTCATTTACCGTGACAACAAACATGCGTTTTGTGTCACGATCATTGACCGTGACAAAGTATTATCACGGTCATAGATCATGACACGACCGTGACAAATATTCTTGTCACGGTCCATGACCGTGACAATACTTAAAATAATTGTCACGACCAAGGACCGTGACAAGTTCTTCAGCAAAAAAAGCCTTAACCTTTCTTTTTTTCCCACCATTTTTGGTTTTTTCCTCTCTCTCTTTAAGAGATTTCGAGGTCTCTCTCTCTCTCTAAGGTATGTTTTTTTCGCTCTTTCTCTTTCATTTCTATATGTGCGTGTATGTGTGTGTATATATGTGTGTATATGTGTGTGTATGTGTGTGTGGTGGGGGAGGGGAGGGGAGCAGGGGGTGGGGTGGGATGTGTGTGTACGTGTGTGTGTGTGTGTGTGTGCATGTGTGGTGGAGGTGGGGTGAGGAGGGACAGGGGGTGTGGGGAGGGTGTGGTGGGGCTGTGGTGGGGTGTGTGTGTATGTGTGTGTGTGTGTGTGTGTGTGTGCAGGTGTGGTGGGGGAGGTGAGGGGGGCAGGGGGTGGGGTGGGGTGGGAGAGGGAGGGCAGGGGGTGTGGTGGGGGGGGTGTGCAGGTGTGTGTAGGGGTGACAATTTTTGACACGACACGAACTCGACACGAAGTTAGCGGGTTAGGGTTGATGATTTCTTGACACGAACCCGAATATGACACGACCCACCAACACAAATAATAAATGGGTTGGGTTAGTGTCAAACATGTATAACTCAAAAATGACACGAATATACCCGTTTATCTCGTACTTTATGGAGAATATATTAGATAATTTATATATCTTGATAGACAATCTATAAAACTCATGGAAAATTGGATGATAAATTATTTATGTGTTGCAAGAAGTTGAAATTAATTAAATTTAAGTTATTGTAGGCCTATAAGTGGTATGATTGGTTAAGAGAGAAGAAAAAAATTATTTTATATTTTACTTAATGTGTAGCTTAAATTGTAATTTTAATTGTATAGTTTTAGATGAAAGTAAATTAATAATTAGTGCCCATTTCATATGAAAGTAGGATTGCCCCTCATTGTAAATTAGTAAATTAATAATTGTATACTTTAATTGTTAGTTTAATTGATGAAATGAATTAATTGAGTAGATGAATTAGAAGGAGTATGGGATACACATTTGTTGTTGACATTGATGTTGGATTATTTTGTTTAGTAAATGTTGGGTTGGTTAGTTTTAAAAGTGGCATGACCACTGGATTATTGTCCATATGGGGGTGGGATTTTTCAACTTTTTTTGAAAATTACTTTGTATATCGAACAATATATATATAGTATGATAATTAAATGAAACATGCTTGAAATTAAATATAGTGCGCATAGATACTAGACTTCTAGTTCTTATGCATACGCATTCAATAACCCTTAGACCCGTTCGAGAGTCATTACCCCTGTAATGAGATCTCTCGAATTGTCCCATTTGGACAGTTTGAGACTATATAATTTTCTTAGTGGCTTAAAGTTGTTACTTTTGGAGGAAGTTTTGCACTCGTATCTTAATGTTCTCTGGGTACATACTAGATTGACAAGTGTGAGTGTTATTTCAATTGATCAATTGAAATAACACTCACACTTGCCAATCTACGTCGTGTACTTGGAGAACTACGGGGATATGCTGTCGAATTTTTTTGAAATCGTAACAATGTGCATGAGTTGTTAAGTATATTACAGAAAAATGCGGTCTTGAATGGGATAGGACCACTCACCCTTTATAGGAGATGGAGGAAATAGAAATTTCTATTATAAATTGAATTTGAATATAAATAAGACATAATTAAATGAAACATACTATAAATCTAAGTTTTGTTTACCTTTAATAGGTGATTAGTTGTGTTAGCTGTGATGGGATATCCGAAATACAAAGAGTGGATGGGTGAGACAAATAGAATGAGGGATGTATTTCGCAGAGGTGCTAACGAATTTGTGAAATATGCAAAGAGAAGTCATAATGATGAAGAGTTTCCGTGTTCGTGTGCTAGGTGTAAGAATGGTAAGGTGTTTGAGTGGAAAACAGTTGCACTACGTTTGTTAAAATTGGGTATGCAATATAGTTATCGATTTTGAAGTTTTCACGGTGAATTGAAAGTTCCTTTTGTCCCCGACCAACCTTCACAACAACCTTCAACAAGTAGAAAAGATATATAAGGGGACGACGTAGATCATAATATGTTAGAGGATTTAGTTGATGATACGTAGGGAGTTTATGAAGCAGAGGAGAATGAGGTTACTGATGATGTAGAAGATTAAAGTGCTCGTGAAGATAACACGATAAAACTTGACGATGACTACCAAAGTTTAAAATTTAAGGCGACCCGACCGTTATACTCTGGCTGTGAGAAAGATCAAACAACTTTACATGCCATGGTTGGTTTGCACAGTTTGAAGACGCGGTACGGTTTGTCTGGAAATAGCATGACGGGAATTCTAAAATGGGTGCAGGGCTTATTACCCAATGTGAATACACTTCCAAAAAGCTATCATGTTATGAAGAACAGTTTGAAAGGTTTGGGAATGAAGTATAAATCGATTCACGCTTATGTGTATGACTGCATACTATACCGAAAGGAGTATGAAAATCTCTATCGTTGTGCGGTATGCGATGAACCTAGATATGTCCAATCTACTAGTAAGGAAGGCACAAGCTCAAAAGTGCCTCAAAAAGTATTGAAATATTTTCCCGTTGGGCCTAGATTAAAGCGATTTTTCACAGTACCATGGATTATAGAGGCAATGACTTGGCATGCTAGGGCAGAAGTAGGAGGTAATATCATGCGTCATCCTATTGATTCTACTGCCTGGAGGAGGATGAATTTTGAGTATCCCGATTTTGCTCGAGAACAACGCAACATTCATTTGGCTATATCAATAGATGGTTTCAATCCATTTGGAAATCTAAGCACCAATCAGAGTGTATGGCCAGTGATCCTAGCCCCACTCAACCTCCCTCCTTCACAGTGTATGAGACCTGAATTTTCGATGATGGCTTTGTTGATACCTGGGCCAAAGGCACCAAGTGATGACATCGACGTATACCCGGCTCCTTTGGTAGAAGAATTAAATGAGTTGTGGGAAGAGGGTGTGCAATCATTTGACTCTTTTAGAAAAGAAGAGTTTACGCTGAAAGATATGTAGATGTGGGCAATTCATGATTTTCCAGCTTATGGGACATTATACAGTTGTGTAGTACATGGTTATTTGGGGTATCCTATTTGTGGAGAGGAGACTGAATCTCTTCGTCTATCCTCTAGCTTAAAAAATATATACCATCGCCACAGGAGGTTTTTACCCCCAGCTCATAGTTTCAGATCTGGGAAAGGTTCCAGTTTTTTATTGGGCGGGGTTGAACATAGGCTACCGCCGAAACAACTTTCGGGTTTAAAAATTGAAAGTAAATCTTCTGAATGTGGCCCTAATATGCCAGGTAAGAATCCCAAATTTAAGAACGTCAAGCATAAGAAGAACCCAACTGGGAATGAAACTGAGACAAGAAAGGCATGGTCTCGGAGGTTAATTTTATTTGACTTTCCTTATTGGAAGAATAACCCGGTGCGCCATGTATTGGATGTGATGCATGCAGAGAAGAACTTCGCTGAACATATTGTGGGCACTTGCCTTGGGGGGAGTCATTCGAAGGATGGATAAAATGCACGAAAAGACCTTAAATTGTTAAAACTTAGGCGACAACTATGGTTGAAAGAAGATAGTAGGGGAAGGACAATAACTCCCTCTGGTTCGTTTACTTTGACGAGTGGGGAAAGGAAGGTGCTTCTAGACACAATAAATAATTTGAAGGGCCCATCTACTTTTTCGTCCAACTTGCAAAGGATTGTGAATTATGCAACTCATGATTTACATAAGTGTAAGTCCCATGATTGGCATGTGATCATGCAATTGGTTCCTCTATTGTTTAAGCACTGTTTCTCCGAGCACAAGGATTTGCGTAGGCCTATTATGCAAATTAGTATTACCTTCTCCCTCTTGTGTGAGAAGGTAGTCAATTGAGAACACATAGTGGCCGCAAAATTGGCGGTGACCGAAGCGATTTGTGTATTGGAGAAGTACTTTCCCCCAGAATTCTTTGACATAAGTGTTCATTTGTTGGTACACCTATGCGATAAGGCACTTCTTTGTGGTCCGGTTAGATATCGATGGATGTATCCATTTAAAAGATAGATGAAAGTTTTTAAAGATTACATCAAGAATACAAGATACATTGCAGGATCAATTGCAGAGGAATACATCACCGTGGAGTCATCAATATATACTCGGGAATATATACCTGACTCGACCAGCGTTGATGACACTAATGAGTTCGTCGATGATGGTGGTCATGTGATGGGAAAACGAGTGAAATTAATGAGTTTGCAACATTAACAAGTAGCTCGTTATCTATTTGACAGACATGAAGATGTCGAAGAATGGAAAAGTAAGTTTTGATTATTATAATGTTTAACATTATTTTAGATTATTTTATAGATGATTAATTTTGTAATATGCAGAAAATATGAAGCCCGTGAGAACAATAAAAGACGAAAAATAATGGTACAATCAGACAGCGAATTTAGGTTGTGGTTGACACAAGAGGTAATTATAATGAAAATAGTCGTTATATAACGTTACATTACACTCAAATTTTACCACTAATATAATTAATTTATCTATATTCTCAGCTCCTAAAGATGGGTGATGCGACATCAAGGCTTGCTCGTCTAGCCACTGGACCCTTGTTCGTGGTACAAGAGTACAAAAAGTATCGATTGAACGATTACATTTTCGGCGCTAAAGTGTACGAGGAAAGTACAAATGTACAGAACTCGGGAATTTCATACAAGGCTCTTACTTTCTTTCGAGCGAGCGCAAAAGATAAAAACCTCGTTGAAGCAGAAATGACATACTATGGTGTAATCCAAAATATATGTTAATTGGATTATATAAGCTTCAAAGAGGTTGTATTTTACTGTGACTGGGTAAGAGTTGAGGATAAAAATGCTTATAAAGTTGATCCTATCACCAATTTGATCATGGTTGACTTGTCCAAGTTGAAGAGCAATGACCACGTGAGCGATGAACCGTTTGTTTGTGCATTTCAAAAGGTTAAGCAAGTGTTTTACTCGGAGTATATCAACAACGAGCCGTGGTCAATTTTCCAACACGCGCCAAAACGTCTAAATAGTAGTGTAGATGACTTGGCTGCTCCTACCGAATATCAATCCATTTTTTATGATAACCCGAGTTTGAAACAATTTTTCAATTTGTAATAAATATTCCAATTTGAACCGAAACAACCATTTTTAATGCTTTTAATTGATTTGCACTTTGTCATTTTCACTCTTGTGTAGTGTGCGTGTGTGGAGAGGAGATTAATACATAAATATTCCAACTACATCTAAGTTTTGTTTATACTAATCCATGAATATACGCTTCTTACCTTTAATAGGTGATTAGTACATAGTTATTTGAGGTGTCCTATTTGTGGAGAGGAGACTGAATCTCTTCGTCTATCCGAACACTAAGAAATGCCATAATCCTATGGAGCGATGTTCTGCAAATTCCTCCCAACCATTGTGTAGCCAAACATCACCAGTTTAAGTTATCAATTCCACTTTCCATACCCCACCACTTGGAACCTCTAGCAAAATATGGGAGACCATTGGAAGGTGGAATTGACAACTTCAACTGGTGATTTTTGGCCACATAACGGTTGGAAGGAATTTGCAGAGCATAACTCCATAGGATTATGGCATTTCTTAGTGTTCAGATATGAAGGGAATTATATTTGACACGATTGCCCGGGGTACATTAGTTGGAAGGAGGTGCCATATGAGCTCAAGTTAGTTGTTTGGGTGGCACTACAAGTAATGTATTTATATTTATATTTATATTTATATTTATATTTATATGAATATTTCAATTTCAATTTTGATTTCGATTTATATTTATATTTATATATATATATATATATATATATATATATATATATATATATATATATATATGCGGGGGGGATACTAATTTTACTTTATTTTATTTCAGGGGACAGGGAGTGGCCCTGGGGGTAGGCCATATAGGCTCGATACTTATGTGGCTCTTTGGACGAGAAGGGAAGGATAAGGAGGTGTCCCCGAGCGTTGCGGTACAAAATTTCTTTTCCAGCTAAATAGTTTGTAGATTTGAGGTAATTGATGGTGATGTTGTTTCTTCTTAAATAGTTTCTATTTTGAATGTATATTTGCATTATCTCTAGTTTATTTGGATATATGATGTTTGAACAGGTACAACATTGCTATAATAGGTACAAATATACTGCTGGGCAGTGGTAGTGGCCATACTGCCCAGCAGATTTTTTTAAAATTCTGCCCAGAATTGCCACGATCATTGACCGTGATAATTTTTTTTAAAAGGGTCAAGGCTTTATCACGGTTATCAATCGTGACTAAACTTGTAACGATCAAGGACCGTGACACGACTGTGACAATTATAACAACCTTATCACGGTCAATGACCGTGACACCTCCGTGATAAAAAAAGTTGTCTCACCCCGAATTGTTACGGTCATTGACCTTGATAAGTTGAACTTGTCAAGGTCAATGACCATGACAATTAGGCAGATTTGGTGTAGTGGTAGGACATTAAATAGTTTGTCTCTAGGTGCTTCACTTGTCAGATGGTGAAGGTTAATCATCAGAGATGAATTGGGGTTTTGCAGTCGTAAAAGATTTTGATGTGGAAATAGGAGAGTATATCGATGGACTTCAACAAGGTGTTACCAATATCACATAGGGGTCACGATTTCATTTAGGTTATTATGGATTATTTGACTAAGGTATCCCATTACTTTTCAGTTCGGGTAGATTACACGACGGGCAGTATGCCTAGCTTTTCATAGCAGAGATAAGGAGAGTACACAGGCAGCTACTCAACATTGTTACAGATCGGGAGAATGTCATTGTGTCTCACTTCTAGTAGAATTACAAGGAGGCAAAGGGAATGGAGTTTCTCTTGAACAAGGTGTTTCACCCGTAGGCCGATGGGAAGATAGGGGGTGAATCAGGTGTTGGATGATATGATGAGGAGGTATTTCGGATTTTAAGGGTAGCCGAGAATAATATTTATCGCTGAATAGTTTGGGTATAATAACTCATAATAGTTTACTATTGGCATAACACCATTTGAATCTTTATACGAGAAACCTTACCGTTCTCTCTCTTGTTGATTAGTGGTGGGGGATAATAAGTTTCTAGGGCCAGACATTATTCAGGATACGTCTATAAGGATTAGGTTGATCACGAGTCGTATTTAGGTAGCTCAGTACGAAAGAAAGAGTTACACCAATGCGAACCTAAGACACCTAGAGTTTTACATGGATGATCAGGTGTTACCGCATGTATCTCTCATGAAAGGAACGATGCAGTTTGGGAAGCAGGGAAAGTTGGTTGCTAGGTATATGGGGAGGTCCCATTATTAAAAGAGTAGGGGTAGTTGCGTATAGGCTAATCTCATCGAAGCATTTGCATTGGACTCATGATGTTTTTCATGTGTCGTCATTCAGGAGGTAGCTCATGGATGATGTGGCTTATCGGCATATAATGTTGTAGGAGATTGACTTACAGTAGGATTTCTTATGAGAGAGACATGTTGCCATTTTGGGTCGTAGCGAGTGAAAGCTTCGGTAACAGGTGGTACCATTAGTGCGTGTATGGTAGTGGCACCACATATCGTCGAGTCAATGTGGGAGCGTGAGGATAACATGTTGGAAAAGTATCCAGAGCTCTTTATGGCAAGTATGTTCGAATTTTGAGGATGAAATTTCGTTATTAGTGGGAGAATATAATACCCCACACTTTTATGAGTATATAGTTTCCATGTGTGCATGAATTTATTAATTTAATTGCAAAATTAAATTGATTTCGGTAAATATTAATTACTAAATTAGGAATTAATATTTATTATTATATTATTTACTTTGGTGTGATATGTATATATAGATGTGATTAATTATATTATATTATATTGATAGAGAGTTACATCGGCGAATTTATATACTTTTTGTGCGACATGTACTATACGCACATGTCGGGACCGACTAATGAGATGTTGGTGTTTTTGTAGTGGATGACTCAGATGACCTTCTTTAGTTCACCATTGACTCGAAATGGGTCAAAATCGTCTAGAAAAGGTACCTAGGTGTTATAATTAGGTTATGTGGCTTTTTTAACGTAGTAAAACCCGTATAGGGGTATGGTGTCTTATTACCCTTAGGGATACACTTAAAACGGGATTAGGATGTAATTAAGAAATATATAAGGTTTATAGGGGTGGATGACAGACCCACTTTTGGCTTCGGTATATTTGGCATTAAAAGAGAGTTTATGATAAGAGAAAAATAAAGAAAAGTGAGAAAAGAACTTGGAGAAGAGAAGAGAAGAGGCAATTTTTTATTCAGAATCATCTCTGCCAATGAGACTTTAGACTCAAATCCATATGGCAAGTGTTTTGTTTATTTAGATTGCAAAATTTTATAGCTAATTGCATTCATAATTGATAGGACCAAATCTGAGATTAAAACATTAAAACTTTGAGAATTAAAGTAATGAGATTTAATTTATTATTAAAACCTGATTAAATTTGATAATTGAGTGATGATTAAATTCTGGGATTAAAAGTATGAATATGTATAACATTGATAAGGTGTTAGAATCAATGTAAATTTCTGTTTAATTAATTATGGGTTTGGTTGAATTGATTAATGATTAGGAATTCTTGTGTTTATATGATGGATTCGGGTTTAATTTGATGTTAGAATACTTCTGGGATGATCTTATATTTATGTGGCGTATTAATTTTATGTCTTTGGAGGGTTAGGACCTCTATTGGAGGGTTTCAGAGGTGAAAACCTGAGGAAGAACATGATTAGCAGCCCAGCAAATCGATTCAATTTTTTGGCCTGCTCAAATTTTATTTATGCATTGTTTTCACCCGTTAGAGCTTGGGGAATAATCGTAGGGGCTTTCGGGGCAGAGTGGGACTAATGGGGAATATTTCCACAGTTTGGTACATGTGTTAGGCCAACGGTTAGATGGGTTCGGGTGAGACGAACCAGGAATTCAAGTGAGTGAATACTTATATGCATAATCGAGAAATCGGTTCAGACTTGGGGATTGGTGAACTCGTACGCTGTGGTATTTTCATACGAGGTAAGTATATCTAAATATTAAGGTGACTTATATATATATATATATATATATGGGTGGGTGGGTGGGCGGGTGGGTGGGTGGGTGTGACTGTTGTTTGTTTGTATTGAACATACCCACTTGATAGTGCTATCATTAGGAGGTTATGCGTAGTGGGAAGTTCACCCTGGCATAAGTGTTGGATTGATTCCCCAGGTCATAGTACTAATTCATGTCGTATGGTTGCGATCCCTGGGATGTATGTTTATGACCGTCTCCATTGTTTTTATTTATGTTTGGATTCAGTGGTGAGATTTCGGCTCGATGGCTAAGTGTTAATCTTAATATGCCTGGAGACTGATAGCACATGAAGGATGCATCCACGAGGTTCCGACTTTAGGGATGCGGTTACACATATATCAAAAGTGATATATATGTATGTGTATACGAGATATTGTGTGTATATCTATTTATAACACGGGTGTAGGTATGTTATCATATTATGTGAATATATGTTTATAACACAAGTGTATCCATATATCATATCGTGTGTATATCTATATATCGCAAGTGTGTATATATGTTATTATTTATGAAAGTATACCTTATGAGGGTAGCATATGGTTAGCTAATGGTGACGATTAGTGGGATGAGCTTTGATAGCGGTTATTGTCCTAGTTAGACTGGTAGCATAATTAGGATAAAATGAAAGTATTAGGTGCGTACTATAGATGACAAGTGAGGTTTTGACTTATGTGAGTGCGACGGATTAATTAATTGTGAAAGTAATAGACTATGTGTTTTACTATTTAAATAATTTAAATAATTGCAAAAATATTTTCAAATGTTTTTGCGCTTTGACCACGAGAAAATCAATTTTATTATTTTTCAAAACCCCGGGTTTACAACAGCAAGGACAGCAGGGGTAGATCTTTAATGCCATTGGGAGCAGTAGCTACGGATGCTGTTGGAGTTTATTACAGTTGGTTCAATCATTTCTATCTACACAGGATGCAATTTCATATCAGTATTTTTCTTTTTGGTAGTGTTGCCCGTAGTTGGTTAGGGTTTTATTTATGCCAGACTTTTTTGAGTTATCAATTTTCAGTTACGTTGGATGATTATTTTCAGTGACCGATGGTTTACTCAGTTCACGATTATTTATTTATGTATTCAATTATTTTAGATGTTCAGTTATATGTATAGTTTTAGGTTGTTTTAGATTTTATTACTTGTTGCGACAGTGATGTTGAGAATAAAATCATACTGGAAGCCTGTTTTATTTTAATAAAGGATTGAACACCAGGTATTAGAATATGCGGGGTGTCACACCACTGGATTCATATTGAAAACATGCTCTAATACCAGTTTGAAATATGGTATGTAATAATGGTTTTGATATCGATTAATTAACACATCAAGTAATTTAAATCCTTTTTAATTTGAACCAAATATAATTTCAGTGAATAAATTAATTAATCCCAATTACATGCAGTTGGTGAGTAACAGCAAAAAAAAACAAAAACATTGATGAAAGCACACAAAGATTTAGAGTGGAAACCTTTGTAGCACTATCGCCCGAAGATAATTACAAGTACACTAATATGGAATTTTATAAATTACATGACTTAACAAGGACTTGGACTTCACTTACATATAAGATAACTATAACCTCCATTATGTCTTTCCATTATGTTTTACTTATCTATGTCTACTTGTAGTATAAATCGTCGCTCTAGACCAGGAACCATTTGCATAGCCTCCAAAGCCTTTGTATCCATGGATCTCGATTGGTAATGATCATCTCACACTTAATTAAACATGCTATCTTCTTGGAAGTAGAAGATATTAGAGGACTTATAAAGCTAGACTCTACTTTAATTGCATGTATCTTTGGAGTTGTCACGCTCTTATAAATAAAAAGGGTTTTAAAAATACTAGTCTTTGTACATTGGAATATGCATTTAATGATGTTTATATCATTTAGTAATGAAAGATATCAAATTAAATATTTTTTCTAAGACAAAGTTCCTCATTAGAATTTGGGAGCCATCGTTAAAATGACAACTTTCAATCAAGGATTTCTCGATTAAAAAAATGACCGAGGGTAATTTTTTGCAAATAGTGTGACCTCATTTGATGAAAACTTTGATTGAGGTATCCTCGTTCGAAGCCTTCTCTTGATCTAGGTCCATTAAAAAAATAGGTCCTCTTTCAAAACCTGCTTTGATCGAGGGTGATCATGTTTAAACGACGTCACTAAACATTGACCCTTGACAAAACTTTTTCAAAAAACATTTTAAAATATCTTTTCTAAGAAAATCAATACATTATCATCTTGTCAATTTCAATCAATAAATTACATTATAAGGAAATACAAAACTTTTAAAACATTTTACCTTTAGTAAATCTCTGATATGTAATGAATTTGTTCAGTCTAGTTCAGTAATCTTTATCGCAGTGCTTTATCAGTGCCACAATGTGCGAGTCTATGCATGTCTCGATATCCACCAAACAGGTTCAACAATCGTCACACACAAAATCCATCAAGTGCAAACACATGAGCAAATGAACGGAGTCCATCATAATGAAACTATTCTCACTAGATGTAAAGAATAAATCTTTAGCTCCCAAAATAGGATCTTCAAGCCATACTCTGATTAAACCTTGGATCCAAAACGACTTGGGTGAAAACTAGGGTTTTTGAGAGATTTTTTATAGAGTGTAGGAACTCAAAACATAAGTGTTTACCTAAAATAAACTATTGCTCCGCACTCCTATTTATAGGAGGTTTTCCAAAATTGAGATAGTAAATTAAGAATAAACTCACAAAAAGAAAATTCTCTCCAGCTCGTTTGAACGATGTACATCTCATTCTAACGAAGACCCTTATCTCATTCGAATAACTTCTAACGAATCATCAAATGATATTCTAGTGTAGTGTGGAAATGCCTCATTTGATGTCTCATTGGAAACCCATTCTAACGAGTTAAGGTAAAAATGACATACCAATTCATTCTAACGACCTCGCAAAAAAAGTTCTTCTAAAAATATTGAAACATATAAAATCATTTTAAAACATTTTAAAATCAATTTTATAAAAACCTAACACACAAATATAAAATCTCCAAGGATAAAAATAAATACGCATTCATGCCCAAGACATCCTCGGAACATGAAGATGAAATGTTCCATGAAACACGGCACGATGATGTAGATCTTCTAACATGCCCGCTACATCTTCAACTAAACAAGTCACAGGCTTGAAATGTCAACATACATAAAGCCTAACCTATGACTCAAATAGTTTTTTTCCAAACACAGAATAATCCAAAATATAAAAATTAACTCTATTAGAAAATTTATCCTTACAAATCTCCCCCTTTGGATATTCCGAGAGATAATCAAATATAAAAATTTATATGCGACGTCAATCTCACCTAAGACTCAATCCCCAACCCCAAAAAGGAAAAAAGGTACAACTTTATCAATACATAAACTTGAGCAGCTTTGCACGCTTGTAACTTTGTCGCATGTTGCAAACCGGCACACTTAAACACACCTTCAAATGTAAAGAGAATATAACAATATATAAAATGTGCATAAGAAAAAACTCTTTTGTGTATAACGATCCCAACCTAGGTAGGATATATCCCCCTAAGATAAAGATCTTATCCTAAAAACTAAAGTGAAAGATACCATATCTCCCCGTTTTAGTTCAAGAATAGACAAAGAAAGAATGCACAGTAAACCATGTGTCCCCCAAAACCATTTCTCCCCCACAATGTTATAACAAGTAATACCAAATGAAAATGGATAGTAAAGAAGACTCTCATGCAATAGTGAGAAGTGCAACAAACATAACATGGAAACACAAGCACAAATGTTCCCAACAATACCAATTTTAATGCAAAATACGATATCATCTTAAATACATAAGAAATCAAAGGATACCAATCAAAACAACAAAAGATGTCAAGGCGATCATATAACATACCAATTTGAATAAAAAATGAAGCTTATGGCAACATGGATTAATTGTAAACTCAAAGACTCAAAACAAAAAATACCATACATATAAATATGCAAAACGATACCAATTCCACACAAGCATCTCTCTCTCTCTCTCTTTAGAGGTATAAACACCATAAAGATATCGGCATAAACACCACAAAATAACACAACACATAAGCTTTACACACTAGCATAGTATCAATTTTCCTAAACAAAATGTGGTAAACGGATTGAATGGGCGTGAACTAGACACAAAGGAATCATGACACAATTATTCAAAACAATTCATGGAGTTCTATTTGACTACATTAAGTTTATTAAACAAACACATATCTCATAATGATAGAAAAAATGAACTCATAAATGGACAAATGAGCATAATGCACGTTGGCCTAGAAAATATCGATGATTCTCAAAGCAATAGCATCAAACATGAATTAACTTGGACTCGTTAATCTTTAACTTATAATGCCCTCAAAATTTAGATACACACTCTTGTATTTTCTCTCTGATTTTGAAGATACTAATTCAATTAAAGAGTCAATGAAACAAACTTGGCCTTGGCAATTTTTCTTTTCTTTTACATCTTAATTTTTTTAGTCTCTAATCAATGGTAGTCTTTCACGCAAAGGAGATTTCTCCTTTCGTATCCCTTTCCCGTGCACTCATATTTTTTTAATAAAGATCAAAAAACTCACGGGTAATAGTTCTTACATGCACAAATCCCCCATAGTTAGATTTATATTTATATCACAATATTATTAGGAGAACATGTCACTTAGCTCATTCAACATATGAAGTTAAAATCCAAACGAGCTTGTGCATGTGTATGTGGAGGCATACCCAAAGTGAATCCATTAAGGAAATCAAAGTTGAACTACTCCATACAAGCATAATTAAGAGATATCTAAGCATTGAAAATCATAATCAAATGTTTTATACATAGAGAAAACGGAACAAAGTGGATTCAAACATACCGATATGCCACACAGAATGTGTAAAACCAAACTACACATAAACAAAAGTCTTTTTGTGTTTTTAAACCTTTTATAACACCAAGTGAAAAATAATCTCAAAAGACAAAAAAAGATGTTTGTATTTTTCTCAATAAGACCTAAGAAGGGAAAAATCAAAATACAAAAGACTCAAACATCATACAACTAGCAATAACATATATCGTGAAGCACAAAAGTTAGTATATGAAAACATGCAACCATAGTCACTCATAAGATAGAGAATGTAAATAATCATGTGATAGCATGCAACAATTAACAAGACTACAATTTAATGCCTCTAAATCAGATTTCCTAATCCACATAGTTGTAACGTGATGTTTTTAGGTTTGGGGAACCTTAGTGACACTAGACGTGGACTTTTTAGGACCTTTTCGAAGATCAAAATAAAAATATCTAAGGTCACCATTCCTACTATAATGTGAAGATATGTATACACAACGAGGAGTGTTATCTAAGGGTTAACATTTTTTGACGTTCCTAGCAATGATTAACTCTCTCAAAAGCATGGTCTTGGATTTAGTAGCAGAAGCATTTGGATCATTGAACAATACCACACGTGTCATATTTGATTTAGAGGTTACTAAACATATTATCCAACTCTTTCAACCTGGATTCAAAATCAAATTTGACAAGGCTCAAAACTTTCAATCTATCCTCTAACTCTAATATCCTAGACTTGAGAAAATGACTAGACTCTTCAAACTCGAGGGTGTCCTTCTTTAAAATCTCCATTAAATCGTGAAGGTTATATATTTCTCCTCAACATACACTAACTTCTCCCTAAGAGTCTTCTCACGTGCCCTAAGATAATCAATCAGTTAACTTTTATCATTCCCTATGGCACGTTCTTTCAACTTAGCTTCCAAATTCAAGTTTACCTTTTTCAATTTCATCGTATTTGTATAGAAATCACATAAGGAAACTCGAAGTTCACTCTCCTTATCGTCTTCTTCTTCTTTTCTTCTTTTTCTTCACCACCACTCACTTAGGATTCAACTAAAATGGCCTCAAAAATTTGATGCATAGAATTATCTTCAGTGAATGACTTTTCATCAAGGCTCGCATGACTAGAGACGAACTTAGTGTAATTTCACTCAATGGCGGAATTGGGTTACTTTTTCGGTTCACTATCACTAAGGGTATAATTGTATACAATAGGTTATATCTTAGTGGTACACTCAGTTGCCCTACGACCATAACCCTCATACCAAAATATTTATTCGACTCATCCCTCCTAAAGTTATCATTAAGATTATTGGGTTATTGATTTGCCTTGTTGGACTTATTTTTTATAAACTTCTTTACATCTTTCGATTGTTTTTAATACTTTAGAAATTTTTTGAACTTTTTTGTGAAAATTTCCACATAATTGGAATCGATGTCAGACTCGTCATCTGAGACTCGTGTTTCCTCCTTTCGAAATTTCAAAGAAATGCTCTATCTTTCTTCGTATTTTTGGAGGTGTCAAGCTCATAGGTTTGAAAATACCCACAAAATCTACAAGTTTCATAGAATCTAAAGAACCTAAGGAATTCAAAACAGTCACTTTTGAATTGAATCTTTCGGGTAAGGACCTTAAAATTTTCTTGACTACTCGATTTTTGGGTATTCTTTGTCCCAATTTAAACAACAAATTCACAATATCAGACAATCCAGAATTAAACTCATCAAAGGTTTCTCTATCCTCCATCTTAATGGTTTCGAACTGAGTAGTGAGGTTTTGGAGTTTGAAAGCCCTAATAGCACTATTACCTTTATGGATGAGTTGGAATATGCCCCGGGCCTCTTTTGATGTTTCACATGTCATAATATGGTGAAACTCCTCCTGTGTGACTGCACAAGACAAATCATTTAAGTCACGAATTATAATTTCCTAACCTATGCTCATCCTCACTCCATGATCCTATAGATTTAGGCACGCAAACTTTACCTACTAAAGTCGTGGGTAGGGTCCACCCTCTAATAATCTCTTTCCATACCTTCCATCTGTCCCCTTAAGTGTTAATTTCATATGCATTTTCCAATATGCATAATTATACCCATTGTAGACACCACATTCTAGGACCCCCAAGCCTCTCCTTAGATCCCTAGCACCTCCCTACACACTACAAAACCTAGGTCATACTCCAAAGTATAGATCTAGAGGCCATCGGGCGCTCCCCCGCCCCATATGACTCCGATTAACTTCAGCATCAGAGAAAAATCTCAATGAATCTTCAAAGGGCTCTGAATTCCCTTTTCAACGGTCCACCCCATGCACAAATCAGCATAACGGTTAAGACGAACGGTCTATTTTACTATTAAAAATCGATTTGGAGGCTACCGAGCACTCACGATCCATAATTTAACCACAATCAACTCCATTATGAGAGCAAAATCTCAATGGATATTTGAAGGTATCTAAATCCCCTTTCAAACGATCCATCTCGTTCACGAAATGGCATAATCATTTGAACGAATGATTCGTTTTCCTCTAAAAATTGATCCGGAGGCCATCGAGCACTCCTGGGCTCTGTTTGACCAAGGTCAACTCTTCAGCTCGAACGATACTGAATGAATTTTTGAAGGTCATTGAATACCCTTTCCAATGGTCTGCCTCGTGCACGGATCAACCTTACAGTCCGGACAAATAACCTGTTTTACTCCAAAATGTCATCGAGCGCTTCTGGGTCCCGTTTAACAAAAGTCAAATCTCTGAACCGAGAAAATCTCTTTAGAACATCGAACTACCTTGCATAAACTTTCCAACGGTCCACCCCCGAGCGAGATTCAGACTTATAGTTCGAATGAACGATCCATCGTCGTCCAATGACCTTTCATCCAAAGGACTGATCGACGCTTTCGTGCCTCGTTCGACCTAAAGTCAACTCCTGGACTCGGGAGCGGATCAAGGACTCTTAAATTTATTTGAATTACATTTCTAACGGTATGCCTCATGGTTGATTTGGAATTACATATTGCATTTTATGATCGTTTTTCTAGAAAATCTGGATGAGACTGCCAATTGGTAGGCCCATTTCCATGCCTATCGGCAGTGTGTCTTGGATTACCTATCGATTTGAAGGGCAAGGACTATTTCGATCGGTAGTCCCCCTACCCTATATAAAGAGAGAATGAAATCACTTCGAGAGGCACCCCATATCCATCAATTATAGTGATCTCGACAACATTCTTTGGCAATCAACAAAGCATCCTTGTGGGAAATTCCTTTCCACCTTTCATTCCCATCATTATCAAACCCAATTTAGCATAAATATCCTTCTCTCTCATTCAACATTTATCCCAACTTGCAAGAAAGCTCATCAAGGATCAAGGTCAAGCCTCAAGTCTTCAAAGAAGGCCCAAACATCCTTCTCTCTCTAAAAAAAATTTATTTTTGCATGAGTTATATAAATTCTTAATATAACTTTTACTTTAGATTATACACATCTATATCTCGTCCTTTATTAACTATATTGCACGTAATTTATTTTCTATAAAAATAACCAAAACAAAGAAAAGGAGGGTTACGCCTATAAATTTTAACGAGATTTTTCATCACATTTTCTCAAAATTAAAAATCTTTTTTACACACACACATATAATAAACTCACATTCGAATCTATGGGATAAACCCCACCCTCGTGCCGCATGCGAATTACGTGGACTTTGATGCCTTTATAGGCTACGTTGGCATCTCGGGCTAAAACCCGAGACTCGAGTCCTATTTTCCTATTTTTATGTTTTTCTATTTTATTTATATATTACTCATATATATCATACTTGTGATTTATACTTGTGTCTTATCTAACATACATTATCATTCCACCATAACGATCATTATCTTGATAAGTGCACACATCATATTTTGTAATTATTATTTTGGGCACATTCCTATTGATAGCCTTGCTCCATCTTTTCCATGATGTGAGTCGAGCGATTCTGATCTCCACTTATATATACACGCACACACACTTCACAGAGAAATTAAGGAAAATAGTAACACAAGCCCATGAAAGACTGAAAGGGTGGTATGGGTGACTAACATCTTCCCATTTCGTAACTTAGCCCTAAAACCTATAAACTATTGGTTTCGCAAGTATGAGTTTATCTTTGATGCTGCTCTCTCAAGGTGGCAACATATTCTTTTGCCTGTTTTATGCAAAATAGGCTGGCAATTCTATCTTCTTAAATCACCCCAAAATTGACCACGATCGAAGCACCCCACGATGTAGCGAGGGGCGTAGGACCTTTATCTCTCCCTCTTTATCCCCCGAAAAGCGCTCCGAGGAGGGGGGATTTCTCAGGGATGGCCACAGTGGCGACTCTACTGGGGACGAGACTTATCATAAGAGGGCTAGACTCTATTTTCATGCGTGTTATCATTTTCTTCTTGTGTGCTTATGCACCTACATGTATGTTCCTTTTTTTCTCCTCTATTATTTGTTCTGTGTATCTACATCATGCTTACATCATGCTTCACTCACCCACTTGTAGATACTCTCCATGTACACCTCATACTACATACATGTAGGATCATTTATATCCACATGCCTCACACACCACTTAAAATATCCATGTTTAGGTGTCACTTACACACACCTCCACTTCTCCCACCTTTATATATCCATGCTCACTCACACTTATCACACACCAATTGTAGGTAATCCATGATTTGGTTCACTACCACACTCACTTGTAGATATTCACACACCACACATGCTCACATATCCATGCTTAGTGTAATATTCATTCTAGATACTTGTACATTGTTCCTTATTAGAATAGTGCTCATCATGCCAAATAAAATAGCCTCTCCATAATATACTAATCAAGAACCATGCATTATACACACTACATCACTAAGAACATGGCTATTGGCCAAAAATTGTCACGCAACTGGGGGGTCACTTTATGATGGGCGTTGGTTCGGCAAGTAGCGGGCCTAAGGAATATGACGCTCACCTTCCATTGGCCTAGTACCTTTTATGTATATCGAACGATTCCCCCGCATCGTACCGCTTGACTGAAGTCATAACGGGAGGTATATAGCAAGGAACTCGTTCACATACGTTTAGTATATCGAATTTTCTCTCACACATACTGTCTCAACGAGGTATATAGTGAGGCAATCCACGTACACTCAGGTATATCAAATGGCTTGTCCACACGTACCAATTGCCCTCAAAAGCAAGACGTATACCGTGGAAGTCATGCCAAAGGGGGGAACCTTTCCACTAACTCAACAACTGCATACCCTCATATAGGCATCAAACCTAGGGCACTCATATTTAGTTTATCGATTACTACCCGAAACTCTGCCGAAATAACGGGTCGACATGCCGCCAAAATTTTTGCACGATTTCATCTTTTTCCAAAATGGGATATTGTTCATGAGCCTGGCAACAAGTCAAATCGTGTTTTACATATTTTTCGAACCTAATTTTCCCAGGCTCGGGTTCTTTTGCATTAAGGTAAACATAATACAAGTGAAAACATAATAATAATAATAATAATAATAATAATAATAATAATAATAATAATAATAATAATAATAATAATAATAATAATAATAATAATAATAATAATAATAATAATAATAATAATAATAATAATAATAATAATAATAATAATAATAATAATAATAATAATAATAATAATAATAATAATCATGTTGAGACCCTTTTCACACTTCTCCTCCTTCCTTACCAAAAATACCAAAAACATTTTCCCTCATCTTTTATCAAAATACCAAAACATTTTTCCTCTTCTTTTATCAAATACCAAAAATATTTGTCTTCTTCTTTCCAAGAAATATCAAAAACATTTTCCTCAGAGATTCTTCCTTTTCTCTATCAAAAATAAATTCGAATCATTTTTCCCTCTCAAGTTGATCCCATACCCGACCCTTGGCCTGGCTCCGTATTGGCTTTGGTCTTTCGTTAAACCTCCCCGAAGCTCCACCAGTTCTCCTGCTACTTCCTCCGAGTTTGGAATCCATCTTTACCAAATCTCCATGGAGAACGCAGACCATGTATCGAATGAGCAACCTGATTTGATGACGGTCCTAGTCCAACTTACCGCCAAGATTTACTACCTTCAAACTGAGGTTCATGAGATGTAGAGAAATCTGGTTCCTATTCTTGAAAAACTCGAAGTTCTCTTCCCTCACGCTATGGGTTCGCCCACACCTGAGCATATTTGGGTCCCCAAATAGTATCGACACGCTCCACATGCCTCTCCTACCAATGGGCCGCAACCATCTCAACTCCCTATGCCGAATCTTGCCCAGTCAGGGGCTAACCTGATAGTACCTAATGATCCAAAGGAGGAAGAGTTGAACAAAGTCAAGGAGGACCTTAAGATGTTAACCAAGGAGTTTGACTAGGTCTGAATCTCTGGTAACTACATGGATTACATGCATATGTCTCCCTACCCTAAATAAAGGCTACCGAAAAAATTCAAGATGCCCATCATTGAAAAGTTTGGGGTAGCGGTGTTTATCTTCGAAGTTAAAACCGAGCCATGACTCTCTTAGGTGCCTCCGAGGAAATAATGTTCCGGTAGACTTTGAAGGACAACGCTCTTCTCTAGTTCCTATCCCTCGAGGAATCTAGAATTCGCAGTTAGGAGAATGTTGCTTGTTAATTCATGTCGCAGTACAAGTACAATGAGGAATTGGAGGTTATACACCGTGATTTAGATCTTCTCAAGAAGAATCTCGGTGAAGTTGTGACTAATTTCATAGTAAGATGGAGGGAAAAAGCATTCAATATGATCAATCGGCCTTCCCAAGAGGAACAAGTTAGTATTATGAAGAAAAACTTCTTACCTCATATCTGAGGAAGATGGGAGGACAGTATTACCCCCATTTCTGAGCCCTTTGGGAAGCAGGAGTGGAGATTCAAGAAAGTCTTGCTAAGATAGAAGCTGCACCAAAGAAAGTATCCGGACAGTGCACTCTGAGTAAATATAAGAAGCCTGATATAGTCTCGACCATCAACAACATCTCATAGCCTACTACCTCTTGGGCGCGCCAAAAGTTGTGCCAACCCAGTCAGAAAAGAATACACCGAGCTTCATGATCCCCTCTTTAAAGTTTACCAAGCCCTATTGAGTCAAAATATCATCAAGCTATTGGACCCTTGTCCATTACCAAACCCACTTCCCAAAAATTTCAAACTCGGCGCCCATTGTAATTTTAATCAAAAATGTCATCGTACCACTGATCAGCGCTTCCATCTCCGAAATATAATCTGAGGTCTGATTAATCGGGGTGTTTTTTCCCTACCAGCAAATCCTAAACTAAACACCACCCACAATCCACTCCCAAATCATGTAAATGCTATCTTCCTAGAAAATGACCCTGAATTCAACCCATCCACCTAAATTGTACCCATTAAATCACTCATTATACTCGTATATTTACCCAAACCCCTTAAAGTTTTCCTATAATTTCTCCTACACCCAACATATTTTGTCGATGAGGATCTATCACTTATTACAAGAGCATGCATTACTGTTCGTACTCATTTCGGAGGGAAGGATATGGAATTGACTGCAGTACCGAATCAACTCCTAGAGTTTGCGTTCAGCACACTGTTCATGGAAGCTCGAAAATGGGCTCGAGAGTCAGATAATTGGGTGGTGTCCATTGACGAAGTCAATTTGGATGATTCAATGTAGATCATGGCAGGCTTGTTATAATAGATCGGTGAGATTTAAAGTATATCCGAGTTACTCGATGCCTTAAAGTTATAAAGTTGATTGCTACCTTTACTTATGCATCTCCCCATTGAGTGGGAGGATATATATGAAGAAGCCATTGAGGTTGGGTAATGCATTAAATTCTCGTGGAAGGATGACATCAATGCCACCTAATGGGGCAATAAATTTGATAATTCTGATGAAGAGCCAAGCCAGGAAAAGGTTAGCCTAGTGATCAGTGTACGTGGGATGATATCGTTTGAAGATATTCTAGGCGAGATCAACAAAGTGGACAAACAACCCGAGATAGATGAAAAAATAAGGTTTATGTTCTTCCCCTCTTCTGTGAACCATATGACAAGATCTAAGAGGCAGTACCAGAGTCTGAACCCTCAATCAGCAACGACGGATAAAGGAAAAGGTGTTGTCAAGAAACTCCCCATGCCAGAAATGACCATCGAGGAGAGAAAAAACCTCGACTAGTTAAAGAAAATTCAAGGTAACATCACTTTTTGAGGATTATTCATGAATTCCCAACTGTGCCAAAATGCCTTGATAAAATTACTTATGGGGCCCACATTCCCACCTTCCACCACTCCAGAAGAAGCAGTGAACCTGGTCGGATCCTTAACCTCTACTAAAATGATCTCCTTCTCTAAGGAAGAAATCCCTAAGTTTGATCCTAATCATAACTATGCTCTCAATATAGTT